>PVLC010028287.1:0-21163 GCA_004027655.1 Graphiurus murinus
GTATGTGGGCACTCAGTGCTATAAATTTCCCTCTTAGTACTGCCTTCAGGGTGTCCCAGAGGTTTTGATATGTTGTATCTCCGTTTTCGTTGGTTTCTAGGAATTTTTAAATTTCTCCCCTTACTTCTTCTATGACCCACTCTTCATTCAGCAGTGTGGTGTTCAGTCTCCATGCACTTACTCAGTTACTTTGGGTCTTCCTAGTTTCACTCCATTGTGGTCTGAGAAGATGCAGGGAATTATGTTGCATTTTTTGAATTTGCCATTGTTCACTTTGTGGCCGAGGATGTGGTCTATTTTGGAGAAGGTTCCATGAGCCGCTGAGAAAAATGTGAATTCAGTTGTAGTTGGGTAGAAGAGCCTATATGTGTCTAATAGTTCCATTTGGTTTATGGTATCCTTTAGGTCTGAGGCGTCTCTACTGACCTTTTGTTTAGAGGAACGATCTAGAGATGTAAGAGGAGTATTGAAGTCTCCTAGTATTAGTGTATTGGGATCTATGTGTGTCTTTATATCATATAGAGTTTGTTTTATGAAAGTGGCTGCACCTATGTTTGGGGCATAAATGTTGATAATTGTTATTTCCTCTTGATGGATTGTTCCTTTTACTAGTAACAAATGACCTGCTTTGTCTCTTCTGGTAAGCTTGAGCTTGAAGTCTAGTTTATCTGATATCATAGTTGCTACTCCTGCTTGTCTCTGAGTTCCGTTGGCGTGGATTACCTTACTCCAGCCCTTCACCTTTAGTTTGTGGGAATCTTTGCTTGTAAGGTGTGTTTCTTGCAGGCAGAATATAGATGGATTCTGGGTTTTGACCCATTTTGCCACCCGGTACCTTTTTATTGGGGAATTGAGACCATTTATATTCAGTGTGATTATTGAGAGATGATTTTTAATTCCTAACATTTTGAGTTTTGACTTCTGTTTGCAGTAGTGTTTGTTCTTTGCTTAGCTGTTTGCTTCCTGGAAGTTATTGTTTCTCTGGTTCTGACGTTTACTGGTTAGTTCTTTTTTGTAGTTAATCTCTTTAAGCAGTTTCTCTAGTGCTGGTTTGGAAGACAAAAATTCCTTCAGTTTCTGTTTGTCATGGAAGGTTTTTATATCCCCATCAATTTTAAGAGAGAGTTTTGCTGGGTATGAGAATCTTGGCTGCAAGTTATTTTCTTTCAGAGTGTGGAATATGTTACTCCAGCCTCTCCTGGCTTTCATGACTTGATTTGGGAGGTCTGGAGTGATTCTAATTGGTTTGCCTCTAAATGTCATGAAAGTAAAAGGCCTTTTACTTTCGTTGCCTTTAAGATTCTCTCCTTTGCCTCTACATTGGTCAGTTTGATTACTATGTGGCGTGGTGAACCTCTCCTTTGGTCTTTTCTTAGGGAGTTCTGTATGTTTCCTGAACCTGCGTGTCGACTTCTCTTTCTATGTTTGGAAAATTCTCTGTTATTATTTCTTGATTGTTTATTCCATATGTTTCAACTTCTAATCCCTCTTCTATGCCTATTATTCTTAGGTTAGCTCTTTTAAAATTGGCCCAGATCTCTTCAATGTCCAATTCATATTGTCGTATTTTTTTTTCTAAGTTATGTACTATAGATTCATTTTTAGTTTGGTCATCCTCTAAGAGTGATATTCTATTTTCCATGTGATCTAATCTGCTGTTTATAGTTTGCATTGATGCCTTCATTTCGATTATTTCATCTTTTACTTCCTTCAGTGTTTCTCTTTGGTTTCTTTTAAGGTCTTCGAATTCTCTGTTTATTTGTTCCTTTATGTCTTCCTTTATTTCTTTAAAGCTCTGCCTACATTATTTCTGAAAATGCTGTATTGCTTCTAGTATTAAAGATCTGAATTGTTCTTCTGGTAGTCTCTGCCATTCTGGGTTGGTGAGATCTGTTATTGAGGGGTTGTGGTAGCTCATTGTTTCTTTGTTATTTTTCCTTCCCATGGTTCCCCTGTTCTTCAATTTATATTTTTGCTGTTCTTGTAAGTTTTCTTGTCCAATCTCTGCAGAGGGGGTTTAGTGGTGATAGGTTGTGTTCAGACATAAAGTTTGAGTGAGGGGTCACAGTTATGAATGCAGGAATAGGATAAAGAAGAGAGTGTGTTACAGCAGAATAAGAGGTTGAGTGTGTTGAGGAGATGTATTGTAGAGATTAGAGATGGTAGATAATGATAAGTGACAGGAAAAAGGAGAAAAGAGAAGAGAGGAGGTAAAGTGTTCCGGAGAGGTATATAGAGGGGAGGGGGTTCAACAACCTAAGCCAGAGACAACAAAGCAAGTAATCATCCAATCAAACATATATAATTCAAGGCAATACAAAACAAAACCAGAGTGTAAACATATAGAACTTATCACCAAAAAAGAAGAAAGAGAAAAAAGAAAAAAAAGAACCAAAATCTACAAATAGCAACCCGACACTAGAGCGATCATTCTGGCAGATCATAAGCACCGATCTTGAATTTTTTTATTTGCTCTGTCAGTTCAGGCAGAAGACTTCTCCCGCTGCTAGTTTATGTCTCTGTGCTATCCAGGGCCTGGCTGGGTCTCTCTCTCTCTCTGCTTTTTGCTTTTGCAGTCTAAATGCCAGGCCTTTCCAGATGCCCTATATGCTCTGGGATCCTGTGCCCTTCTGGCCCTGCCTAGTCTCTAGAAGGGCGGTTGTCTGAGTCTAACCTTTGTATTGTGAACCCAGCACCCCGGGTTGTAGTCCACTTACGGATCCCTGCTGTTCAGCCTGTTCCACCTTCAGACACTGGGGGCGCAATAAGATAATGATGGTCTGGGTAGCTGGCAGGAAGTTTGTTGGAAGGGGCTTGCTGCAAAGATGGCGGCCGCCACGCACCTGCTCACCTGTTCCTCCTGGTCTTAACCGAGGCACTCCCAGTTCACGATCAGGTTTCAAGTGTTCCTTCTCTTTCTTCCATCAAGAAGCTGGATTCATGGCTAGCCTGCTTCCGACTCTGTTACGCCTTCGGGAGAGCTTAATTTTTAAAATTGTCTTGTGTGGGCTTTAGGCTCTTCTACTCTAAAAGGAAGTTTCAGTAAAGGTAAAGGTGAGTGAGGCATACTAATAGTCATTAATTTCACAGCTATGACTCCTTAGTTGTCTGTTCTGTTTGTTATAATAAAGTCATGCTGTTCGTATTTAAAACCATGGCATGGATTTCGCAATTTAATTTCAAAAGAAATTTGCCTATTGTAAGTCAGAGAAATAAGTTAAAATAGTCCCAATACATGTCCTTAGCCATGCCTCAAATACATCTGTTCTCTTGATTATTACCTCAGTTGAGTTTATTGGTAATAGTAGGAACACAACAGATTCCATTTTAACTTAAATTTTAATTCCTAGTTGCCTTCAAAGAACATATTGATGCAGCAATAAGAGTTATTTTTTAAATATAGAAGATAGTCACACATCAGGAGCCATTAAAAGGAGTAGACATTTCAAAATCTTCTGGAATATATCATAGAATGTTCAAAGGCAGGGGAAATTTGCATGCATCACCAGAACACAAAATGACAAAACCAATTCAGAATGATCTTTAGATTTTGAGTATAAAAAGGCTTAGTATCACATCTTAATGGTAATATAAAAAAGGGTCATAAATCCTTTTGGTGGCTAATAAAAAATACAATGCATGAGAGAGGAATATCAAAATATTAAGCATGGTCACATCATCTTTTGCAGAAATGAGGAGTATAATGTATGTCCAAGTTTTCTTCCTCTTCTTTGTGATATTTATAGGTTCCATTTTTTTTCATTTTCTTCTCTTCACTTTTTCCTACACTTTTATGTAAGGCATATTGTTGGCTTTTACTTTACAATCTATCCCATATGTTATAGAATATCAAGGCAGGATCATAATGAAAATAAAGGAGAAATGGCTATAAGTTAAAGAGACGACATGAAATTGGATGCAAAGACTAGTAAGATTTTTATACTGTCTTGCTTTTAGAGCGATGGTGCATCACGTTTGTCTGAGAATTTGTTGCATTGAGTTGCTATTGTTGATCTTGTTTAGAAATTTTAAAAAGAGAAAGAATGTATATTGGCATTGGACAGCCAAGGGGAAATTTGGGGGGACATTTTTCATGTTTTGGGCCGCGCACACGTGTGTGTGTGTGTGTGTGTGTGTGTGTGTGTGTGTGTGTCTGTGTGTCTGTGTGTGTGTGTGTGTCTGTGTGTCTGTGTGTGTGCATGTGTGAATGCATGTGTGTGTGTTCAATACCGGAGATGGAACTCAGCCGCATGTATACTAGGCAAGCTCTACAATTGAGCTACATCCCTGTTCCCATTAGTACTATGTAAAGTTGTTCTTGTGTTTAGAGGATTTGCCATATTTTGAGTCCATACCAAGAACTCCTTTTCCCAGGTTCTCTTCAGTTAGGGCACAGGCATATGGTTTCACTGTGACACTCAAAATCACTCTTGCAAATCTTCAGCTCAAATGCAGACATCTCACAGGATCTGTCCCAGTGATAACAGGCATACCATTTGTCAGAAGTAGCACTGACAGAGTCTCAGTCGCACATTTTGCACTTGATGGTAGTTTGTAGTATCTCTAAGAGAGCTAGTAATATTTATTTGTGCCCTTTTTGAAGTTAATATGATTGCAACTTTTTAACGTATTAAAAATGAAACTAAAAGATGTTTGCAGGGCTTTTTATTTACATAGTGGAGTTGAAGTAACTTTTTCTTCCTAGTTTCTTCTCAATATGCTTCAAATTGTTCCATATATCTTTGGTATTAGACATGTATTTCTTTTGTAATATTAAAAACATGTTTTTTAATGTTAAAATGAAATGAAACCAAACCTCTGAGATACACAAGAAGGGAAAAGCAGAACATAACCAACCTGGGATGACAACTCACTCTTGGGATTAACAGTAAAAAGACTTCATGCAATTTCCAGGCATTTGGATGAGTGAATGAATAAGAAAATGGATAAATTATGGATGCGTGGATGCATTTGTAAGATGGATGGGCTTTTTTTTCAACAACTAAATTATCATAGCGAGAGACCTGTTCCAGGACAGAAATCCTCATTCCATTGAGTCCTCTCTGCATTCTCTCCAGGTGAACTCATTGGACTCCCCATTGTTTACAGCTTACAGAAGAGTCATTCCCATTTCTCCCAGGTTTTTTCTCTACCCATACATTGAAACCACACACATAAGGTCATGACCCAAATAGTAGCTCCCCAACAGGCAGGTTCAGTTCCTGGGACTGAAATCCCCTTGAAAAGACATCAAGATTTTGGTAACTGGCAAAGCCTAGACTTGATAGTGCCTCAGTACTTTCTCCTTGTCCTTTTCTGATACTAACCCAGGACTGAGATAAGAATTTTTTCCACTCTCCCCATGCCCTGGCCAACCTTACATATATTTTAGAAGAGAAAGAATTTGAACAAGTTATTATATTGAAATTTTTAAATATTTTGTAATTTTTATCATTAAAAGGTTTTACTTCAGATATCTATTATACTATACAAATAATAAATATTACTTCACGATCTCTAATATGCAGGACATAAATCTAATTGCAAAACATAGAATTAACTCTTTTCAGTTATAGAACACTATTTTTATTCCAAGGGAGGCAAGTTCATATGGTATTTCACAGGCCAATAAATGTGGGGTGGGGTGAACTAAATAAAATTTCATTTAAAATAAAACTTACGTGTGGAAACCCTCTGATTTTCTGTGGATTAACACTGGTGTAATGTCAGACAAGAGAGTTTACTAGCCTATAATTTTAAGACCTTTCAATGCTTTTGGCAGATATGAAATAATAGCCTACTTAAAGGCAATTCTACTTACTTGAATCAAGGGATGAACTCAAAAATAATATAACTGCTACCTCTGAAAAAAAGAGTTTTAAAATGCTACCCTTTACTAGGACATAGAACTGGAAAAGAAATACAAAGTTTCTTCTGTAAAACAAGACCTGAACCAACATAAACCAATTCTAAAGAGAAAAGTTAGAGAGAAAAAGAAAAGAACAAGGAGGGAAGGAAGGAGGAAGGAATTCTGGAAATATATAACTTGTGCAGCTCCTCAAATATAATAAGGAAGAGCTACTCAATATTATGAAAATACTTCAGAATATATAGAATTAAAGTATTAGGGGTTTTTTTGTTTTGTTTTGTTTTGTTTTTTGTGGTACTGGGGATTGAACTCAGGGGCATTCTACCTCTGAGCTACACCCCCAGCCCTATTTTTTATTCTTTATTTTGAAACCGAGTCTCACTAAGTTGCAGAGTGCCTCACTAGGTAACTGAGGCTGGCAAAGTATTAGCTTTAAATATTAAATGTAATATGAAATATTGAATATTAAGTAGATTATATAGGTTCTGTCTTGTGTGTAAGGGGCAGGTACTGGGGACTGAACCCAAGGGCATTCTACCTCTGAGCCACACTCCCAGCCCTTTTTTATTTTTTTGTTTTGAAACAAGGACTTGCTAGGTTGTTGAGCATATCACTACATTGCTGAGGCTACCTCAAACTTGCAATCCTCCTGTCTTAGTCTCTCATGTACTGGGATTAAATGTGTGTACCATCATGCCCAGCCAGTCTCTGTCCTTAAATATCTTGCAATCCCATAGAGAAGATAAAAAGTCCAGCACACAGTTTAGTGTGGGTGTATGAAGACTGAAGCTTCTTGCCCTCAGCTGTCCTCAAAAGGCAGTGCTACAGAGTATGAGATTCTTACAGCCCTCATGAGTTGTCCACCCTGTGGTTGGCCCTCCAAGTCATACATCCTCCTCCATCTACAATTATGCCATGAACCACCACTCACGTTCCTGCCGTTTAAACTTCATAAACAAAATTTCCTTGAGAGCTGCTTTTCCCTCCATGGCACTCCTAATCCTGGACTGAATGCAAAGCAGATCACACTTCCACTTGAACACATCCACTTATTCTCCATGTATAAGTTCACTATACCCAATAGAATAAATGATTCAGAATTCACTAGATTAAATTAAAGGAAATTCACATGTATGCATTGAAACCATTTATAGTGAATAAAAATGTGACTCTTACCACAGTACAAGAAAAAAGTAATCTAATGCTATAGTCATAAATTCCCAAGTTCTCCTTTTTGCTCTCTTGTAGCATGGTCCAAACTACTCTCATAAATCCCTCCTTTGTCATTTCATGACCAATTTTTCTCCTTCAAGAAGTATATTTTTTCCCCAATGAGGCCATAAAAAACATTCTGGGATTCCAACAGATGATTAAGTGCAAAAGAAATTTCGGGGGTACTGAAATACACTACATTATGACTGTAGTGGTTGTTACACAAATATTTATTTGCCAAAACTCATGAACTACACACTTAAAATGATTCATTTTACTTTATGAAATTCATGCCATAATAAAACAGATAAAATTATATTTAGATTTGCCATGCCATACTTTATATATTGGCATTTCTATAGTAGAAAATGAATTCCTTACTTTCTGGCACAATCCCATTCTTCTGAAAATATCATTCTAAACACCTTCTCAGAACTGTCCCTCAACTCTCACACATAGACTCACATTGCAACTATATGATTTCTACAGGAACTACCTGCCACCATTGACTGGCCCAGGAGTTTGCAGCTGACTCACACCAGATGAGTCCCTTTCCTAGAAATTTACCTTACCTCTTTGTAATGCTTGAAGTTGTAATATGTTAAGTTTGGAAGCTATCAGTAACCCTTTGGGCCAGAACATTGAAAGGAATACAATTTTCTGAGAGAAAAATACTGAAGCAGATAACTAAGTGGTACTGAGAGGAGAGAAAATAGTCCCACTGCTTTAAATTACATGTTCATCTACTTTCTAGAAATTGGAAAAAGTAGGCCAGTGGGGGCATATTCCTAGAAGTGTTCTCTCTCTCTCTCCCTCCCTCCCTCCCTGCCCCATCCCCATCCCCCTCTCTCTTCCCTCCCCCTCTCCCTCTCTCTCCTTCCTAGTTGCCATGAATTGAGCAGCGATCCTCTACCTTGTCCTGCTGCCATGATGTTTCTACCTCAGAGCAGATCAATCCTGGAACAAGTCCTCTACAATCCTGAGACAAAACAAATCTTTCCTCTCCTAAATTGTTCTTGTCAGGTATTTTGGTTACCACCACAAAAAGCTGACTAACACACTGACATTTATAGCAGTGTGAATCTTTATAGTTTTGCCATTCAAATGTGCATCCCAAGCCACCATATTCATGTTCATTAAATTTCATTGTCATTTAAGTCTCTTTATGTGTCACTTCATGGCCTCATTACTGAGTTTTTCTAACTTTTGATTCTTTTGTTCTTTCATGTCTTATTTCTTTACTTCAAGGTTATCTTTTGAAATAGACAGTTACTGTTCGTTAGTCAATTTTGCATTAGGACAATGAAATACCTGAGATGGGCTATTGTCTTTGAAATAAGGAGAGGTTTATTTAGCTCACAATTTTGAAGATTCAAGGCCATGATGTTGGCCTCAGCTCAGTCCTTCACTTTATCACATCATGCAGAGATATATATGTGTGGAAGATTTTACATCACCAAACAAGAAGTGAGAAAGAGATACTGGGATCCTGCTATGCCTTCCAAAAATACCGCAATGACTTAATGACCTCTCAATAGGCCTTACCTCCCAGTTTCCTCCAGCCCCAACAGCACCACCCTAGGAATCAAGACTTTAATTAGAATGGAACCTAAGGGAGCACTAACCATATTCAAACCACTACACTGTTTTACTCTATTCTGTGAGTATATCATTCTAATGTGCTTTTGTTTTTGAAAAAAAAAATGTTATTCTGATACTTATCCTTTTTTTGTCTAGTAACTTTGCATGAAACCTGACCTCAATACTTTTGAATTAGTACTTTTTATGTGGAATACTTATCCTGAACTTTTAGGAGAATGAAAGGTCCTGGTAGCTTTTCTAACTTCCCAGAGGTCCCTCTTTCGTCATTTCATTACAGTATTCAAACATGATAGTTTACTTTCACATACATCCTGGCTCTGTGCCCCTTCTCTCATTCTTCATAGACCTTCTCTTTCTTTGTTTCAATTGTTTCTATCCTGTTTCACTTGTTATGATTCTATTCCAAGCAGTTTTTCCTCAAATGGGGCCTTGTGCTGTTTATAGTTAGTTTCAAGAGTGAATCCAAAGGGTAGAATGTTCCAGATCCTTTGGCATGTACCATGAATCACATCCACTCATCACATTGGATTAAGTAACATTCTTCTCAGTATCTGATGCTGTCTTCCAATCAGCCTGCTCACTTCAGAGTGAATTCCTGTAGGATTTGTACTCTCCTGTCCCCACCACGAGATACTGGATTGCTTCCTTCTGCTTTCTCTCACATAGATCTTAGCACTGTTCAGGTCTTGGGTTAAGTAGTTTGTCCTCACGCACTGTCATTGGTGCCCATGAGAATAGCTTAGCTCCTAATTTTGTGGTAATTACTGCCAATTTGTCTTTAGTTTCATTATCTAAATCTTATTTACTTTTATGCTTCTATTTTTATTTATTATTTACTTCTAGTTTTCTGTTTACTTCTATGTGGAGATTTGCACAAATTCATAACAATACCTTCTCTGTTGCCACTTTCCAAGGATCACTTGAACTATTTTAAGTGGGTTTTTTGCCATTTGTAACCAAGAGAGTATTGGCTAATTTGTTCCCCAGTCGTTTATCTCACTAAAAGATACTTTCCATACAGTAACATCAAACCATTACACTAAAAGAAAACAGCATAATGATAATTGCAAGTGCCTATGGTTAAGTAGTATCCTAGTTGATTAACTCTAAATGATTGCCCTAAAAGTGAACAACACACTTGGAAATAAATCCTTTTGTTAGTTATTTTCTTTTCATTGTCTTGTGTCATTTAATTGGTGTTCCTGTTTTAAAGAAAATGCCTAGCAGCAGATGTATAAGTTTTCACTAGCATAAAGACCATGCCCTAGTTCAGCTAATCAATAGTTTTGAAGGCAAGAATTTAAAGTATGTTAAATTATTTCCCTTATACAATTATTTATAGCAGTTTTCCATATATGGATTAAGCAAATGGAAATAAACAAATTTTACTCAAATGCTATCCCTAGAGTCACTGCTGCAAGTCACAACCTTCTAAGAAGGTATTCGGTAACTGAACCTCCTCAAACATAGTTCAAAATTATCTGGCTTTATATTAGGATATGGTAAGTTTTTAGTACAAAGTGTGGACTAATTTTGAAATTTTGTGTATGTATGGCTCTTAGGATTAAACCCAGGGGCATTCTACCTCTGAAATACACCCCCAGTCCTATTTTATTTTTTATTTTGAAATAAGGCCTCACTAAGTTGCAGAGGGCCTCACTAAATTGCCAAGGCTAGCTACAAATCTGGGATCCTCCTGTCTCGGTCTCTCAAGTACTAGGATTACAGGCATGTGTCACCATACCCAGCTTGAAAATTATTAACCATATTAATGAGGAAATTAGTAAATCATGAATTCTACTTTATTAAATTATCATTTAAATTAACTTGAAATGAGTATAATTATCCTGAAGTCAAGCACTACTGCCTAGCCCATCTCTTCTCAATTGTCTTAAAATGGCCACAACTGCTGTTTATTAAAATAAAAAATTTATACAGTAAATTTCATGAACTTCTTTCACCTGAAAACCATGAATAATATTGTTGAATTAGATTGAGAGCAAAGCCCACAGCTAACTCATAATCTACTTTGATTAATAAAAAGTTTCATTCTTGCAGTAATCCAATTGCAACAACCATGAGATTATTCATTCAACAGTGAATATGCAATAGAGAACTACTATAGGCTTTAGTGAAAAGGAGCTGCAGAGGAATATAAGTAATGACAAAATACTGTTTGGTCTCCATCACAATAGAATATTCCAAAGACTTCTCAAACTGCACATATCCCATTACATTATCTCCTGTGCCCTTCTACCTTTATTTTCAGTAGTGAGACACTACACAGCTTCTTTTTAAATGTGCCCCCGTTGCTCAGGGCAGAGCCTCACCTTTTTTAAGATCTCTGCAGAACGACTGCAATAAATTGCTGCCTGCTGGGCCATCGAATCTAGGAGCCTTGAGAAAAAGAAATGCTCACAGTTCTGCATTCACATTCCATATTTGATGTTCCATATACAAGACGATTGTTAGTTTTAGGCCTGCCCATTAAATTAGAAGTAAAAGGATAATAGCATAAAGGAAGAAAAACTTTATGAGTATCTTTTTCTAATTTGGGGTTATAAAAAATGAAAAATACAAATCCCAACTCTTTTAAGAAAAGTACAGAAGGAAATGGAACTTAATAGCAAGAAAGTAATGTCTTTAAATACTTGACTTGTTCTCCCATTTTAATATACTGAATTAGGTCAGAGACCTGGTAGAAAACTTGTAAAAATAGCCTTCTGATATTATTAAATGAAACTAATTTCTGCCCATGCATGGAGAACTGTGCCCAACACATAAAAATAACTCAATAAATATTAGCTGTTATTATTTATATCCTTATCATTGACAAGCTCATCTGTACTTCTCTCCTTTTGTCCCCTCCCATCTCAGGAATAGAAGCAGTCCAGTCGATTTTGCATTCTATCTTCTACCTACTTGCACCCACTTAGGCTCTTGCGCCCTCCCTTTCTTTTCTCACTAGCTGTTTTCACTCTGCTAATTAGGGTAGAATTAGTTCTCTCCCAAACCTCACTCTTTATTCCCTATCTATCTACCACCCTACTTCTGATTTTCCTTCAAGGCCAAGCTGGCTCTAGTCTCTCACCACCTCTTCACTCCACAGCCCACCCACATTAGTGGTTGGGCAGAGAAAGAGGACCTATCGTGCCTGGGATGCTGTCCTGAAGTTGGATCACTCCCCAGCCAGATGGCAACAAGGCCCATCTCTGGTGTTCAGAGAGTGTTGATGGCCTCTGGCATGCTGCAGTATAGCAGTTATAGGAATTCCACCTGAGGTGACTTGGAATGGGTGACAGTTTGGAGGGATGCAACAGCTTCTGCGATGTCTCTGGCATTTGCGAAATATGGAAGAAACAGTAATTAAAGGACTAGGGGATTTGTTTGGTTGTTACTGAGGGTTATTGATGCACTGAAGAGAGAAAACGATAGACTCAGTTCAGCCAATTGGCCACTTAAGGCAAAATGTGAGTGTCATAAGGCTCCCAGGACAGTATTTATACAGACAGTCCTTTCCCACAGCCTCAGGACATGCCATGCTGAAGATCAGGCCTGGAACCTAATTGTAAGAGTAGAGAACTTCAGATAAGAACGAATCAATCCTCCTACATTGTCAGGGGTGAAGTGGGGTCCATTTAACCCTCTGACTCTCTCAACCATTGCACTGACTCCCCACTGAACTCTCTGACTCCCCAGAAGCCTTTGGGCCTGCAGAAGCAGTCCAAACACCTTTATTAGGAGATGGTAGGCTGCATTGCCTAAAGACCATGCAGAGACCTCAGCTAAGGCAGATGCTGCACAAGACAATGCATGCCCTCCACAAGATCTGTCCAGTTTTCCCTTCTGGCCAACAGCAATAGGGAGAGTCAAAGCTCAATATGGCCCTGCTCAAGAAAGTAAAGGATTATTCACTGAAAGAGCTGCAGGACCTGCTAATACATACCAGGAGAGTCCAGGAAAACATTTTATAACCACTGCTTCTGGAGGACTCAATCTTAGGCAAATCTAGACATACCTATGGATGGCCCTGTATCGAGTGTAAGCCTAAAAATAAGAAGTATTTTGGGAGAATAATTGAACTTAGAAAAGTGAACAACTCAAACATAATCAATTCCCATCATCTTTTCTGTTCTGTGAACAAAAACAATCTGCCAAATAGCAAATAATAAATGTTTACTGAAATAATTGAAGACCAAAAAATAATATATACAGTTTTATAATCACAAAATAATCCAAAATTTATCATAATGGTAATACCTACTTTTTATAATTAATATTTTATGTTCAATTATATTCCAGGCAATCCACACTAATTAATGAAAACCTAGAAGGAGAGCTGGGTCAGGCTTTTCTGACAAGAAGCTTAGCAGAAGATCACTTAGGCTACCTCAAGGAGAATGGATGTGTTGTAAGGAAACCCATGGAAGCACAGGAAATAGTAATCACACAAAAACTCTGCACAGTGTTTGACTGAACCTCGCGGAGGATGGAATGTTGCTCAGAAACTGAAATCCTCCAACACACTTCCAGGCTTGAATTATCTACTGCCTCCTCAGCAGCCAGAGGCGGTAGAACATATGCTCTGGTGACTCAGTCCTTTCTGCCCTTGCTCCTGCTACTCTCACTACCAATTTTCTCCGCATTTATACTATCTGCTTATTCATGACTATGTCTCCTACCTTAGGGGTCTCTCTCTCTCTCTCTCTCTCTCTCTCTCTCTCTCTCTCTCTCTCTCTCTCTCTCTCTCTCACACACACACACACACACACACACACACACATCTCTTTTTACTTCTGCCTCCACATCCAAATGTCAATTTCCTATATATATCTTACAATCAAACACTCATAGGGTATAATTTTAGTGGTCAGGAAAGCTCTCTACTTGAGCAGAGTTTTTTATACTCGAACCTTAACAATGATTGGCTAGTTCCTGTGGCAGATGACCACCTTCTGTCTGATTTGCTATGGGGAAGAAGACAGTTGCTTGACAGGTGGTTGATGACTAATTAGCACATGGCCACACCAGATGCAAAAGGATCTAAGAAATGCAACACCTGGCTAGGAAGCTGATTCCCAGCAATAATCCCACACCATGAAAGGGAAAAATAAATTTTTAGGCAACAATTGGTGATCTCTGCCCAAATTTTTTTAGCTTGTCTATGTTATCTATTCATTAATTTGTTTTTAATAGAAGAAGAAAGTAGAGAAGTTCCCAGAGCAGAGTTTAAGTGAAATAAAGAACACAGTTTCTCTCTAAAAAGTATTAATAAGTATTTATATAAGGTGTAATAAAACTAATAAGCATTATGGAGATTCCACTAAAATGAACTGTCAGGGAAAAATAAAACAACTCTGTGTAATTAGGGAAAGTATAGACTAAAACTGGCAGGAGCTTTTCATTAAATACTGGTTTTGCCTTCCACTAGTTATGTGTTTGGGAGAGTGCTGAAGAGGCTATCTATCAAAATAATATGGAAAGTCATGTATCAAGCCCCAAGTGCTCACTGACTACTGTAACGTGGCTGCCATATCAGAATTATACCAGAAGGCAGGGAGGGTGTCATTAGAAAAAACCTTCATAGGTTGTAGACTTACATAAATCTACAACCATGCCACCAGTCCTATCACAGTTCACAGTCATTGAACTAGGTAAGCTCTCATGTTTACACTTCTATTCCTGTCTAGTTTAGAAGTTTTCAGAAGTAATAAGAGTGTATGTACACCAATTAAAAAAATAAAATTTAAAAAAGACGCCGGGCGTGGTGGCACACGCTTGTAATCCCAGCATTCGGGAGGCTGAGACCGGAGGATCCGGGTTCGCGGCCAGCCTCAGCTACCTAGTGAGGCACTCTGCAACTTGGTGAGACTCGGTTTCAAAATAAAGAATAAAAAAGAGTGTGTGTGTGTGTGAAAAAAGCATTCAAAGATCACCATGAGGCCATATAAATAATTCTATGAATCAATTTTAAAAAACCAAAGCAGGCAAACATATGACCAGAAAAATATCAATAACCAAAAAACATACGAAAATATGATAAAGCTCACATGTAGCTAGAGAAGTATGGGTTAAAATGACATTGAGATTCAATTTTTTACCTATCATACCACAACTAAAAGTTTGATAACAATAGCAAGGATGTGGAAAGCAGTGTGGCATTCTCTCTTAAAAAGTCAATGCATATAGCCAATTACTGCGCCATTTCTACTTCTCAATACACAATAGAAATAGAGTGTAAAAGGACACACACAGAGACACACACAAATCCATACTGCAACATAATTTATAAAAATGAGAAGTTTGTAAAAATAGAAGTTTATGATAAAAAATATGGCTGAATCTCTATGATACATTGAATGTTGGGGAAAATAAACACCATCATACTTACTATGTAAATGTTTTTAAATATAAAAAGCAACACTTTATATTTCTGAAAGTTTCTATATATTCATGTAAGTGTATCAATAAAGTCTACACTGGATCTCTATAGAGCAGAGGGGAGGAAACAAAGATGGGGAGGTGGCCCAAAGGAACTTTATGTTTTGTGAAACTTTACTGTGCGTGTGTGTGTGTGTGTGTGTGTGTGTATTGTGATACTGGGGATTGAACCCAGGAGCATTCTACCTCTAAGCTACACCTCTCAGTCCTGTTTTTTGTTTTTTGTTTTTTGTTTTTAAATAGGGTCTTGCTAAGTTGCTGAGAGTCTCATTAATTTGCTGAGGCTGGCCTTGAACCTGCGATGCTCCTGGCTCATCCTCACAAGTACTAGGTTTGCAGGCATCTACCACTATGCCCAGCTGAACTTTACAGAGAGAGAGAGAGAGAGAAAGAACCCGTGCTGTGCATGTATAATTTAATTTTCTAATAAAATGGGTTAAAATAAATTATTTGGAGGTTCTCCTCTGGCACACACAAGCTTCTCAGCTGCAGCCCTGCTAAAAACAGTCACTCAGTATTCAGCACACAGTCAGTGAGTACCTGCCAGGGGCTAGCGCTGGTTCAGTCTCAGCAATCGAGGCACTGCTGTGAGCAACTGCTCTGCGCTCCTCTCTGCACACTCACTCCTGCCCACTCGCTAGTCCTGTGTCCCCCACCCTTATCACTCTGACATCCATGTAACTTTGACTTGCCACAGAACCAGCTCCAAATGTGTGTGTGTGTGTGTGTGTGTGTGTGTGTGTGTGTGTGTGTGTTGTGTTTTACTCTGGGATTGAACCCAGAGGCAGTCTACCTCCAAGCTACACCCCCATTCCTTTTTCTTTTTATTTTTAATTATTTTATCATTAGTTTAATTATTAGTTTTTATTTATTATTTATTTAGTTTTAATTATTTTATCATATTAGTTTTTTTGTGTGTGTATTACTGGAGATTGAACCCAAAGGCATTCTACCTCCATGCTACGCTAAACCCCCAACCCTATTTTACTTCTTTTTTATTTTGAAACAGGGTCTTACCAGGTTGCTGAGAGTCTCATTACATTGCTAAGGCTATCCTCAAACCTGTGATCCTCCTGTCTCAACCTCCCAAGCAGAGCTAATACTTTGAAGGAGCATCATGCAGTAGCGAGGAGCGTGGGCTCTAGAGTGACTGCCTGAGCTCCAGTTCCAGCTCTGCCATATTCTTTGTCAACCGTGTGTGTCATTTTACTCTTCAGTACTACTTCCATTTCTCTCTCTGCAAGATAGAGATGACACTGATCCGGACCAGATCATTGTGATGCCTAAGGTGTGGGAACACGAAGAAAGCTTAGGACAATAATTGATATACAGTAATCTTTTCATAAACATTAGATAGTAGTATTTCAAATTAGATATGGGTATTTCAAAAGCTAAGCACAAAGCTGATGTCTCAGGACACTTTTGTGGTGTGTGTGTGTGTGTGTGTGTGTGTGTGTGTGTGTGTGTGTGTATGTGTGTGGTATTGGAAATTGAACCCAGAGGCATTTTACCTCTGAGCTACACCTCCAGACCAATTTTATTTCTTATTTGGAAACAGAGTCTCACTAGGTTGCTGAGAACCTCACTAAATTGCTGAGACTGTCCTCAAACCTGCAATCCTCCTATCTCAGCCTCCCAAGTACTAGGATTGCAAGCATGTGCCACCACGCTTGGCTCTCAGAACCCATTTTTGAGAAAGAATGCAATGAGCTCAGTCAATTAAGGGCTTTATCCTCCAAGTCAGGCTGTTCACAGATGGCCACAGATTTACCCTGCACCATGACTCAAGGCTTTGTGATCCAGCTGTGGCCAACAGCACCTGACATCAAGTTCACCTTGAACCACTTCTTAAAAGTAATTTATAGATGAAAAGGAAAAAGAAAACAACATTTGGATGGATATTTGTTCTAAGACCTGGCTATTGTTCTCATGGTTTACATCCATGAGATTGCCCTCTCTTTTTAAAATAACTCCTTTTTTCTTGAACCATTGAGTGGGTCTCTGATCTTTACAACCAAAGAACCTGGGACAATACCTTAATGGGTAATTCACAAAATATTCTTATGCAGGCTTTGTACAGAAGACATATTATTCATGGGAATGATGTTAAAGAGAAGTAAAGAGCCAAGGTCCTTTTTCTTGGTTCAAGAAGAGAACGATGTTCTGGGTGGATAACACTCAGATGCAAAATCCAAGCTCCTTTTGTATGAGAATCTGTTTTATTGCCTTTTCAAATTCTCTTCCCTATCCATTAAATTGAGCCCTGAAGGGACTTCGATTTTGCAATATTTCATTAGTTACAATGTTAACCTGAAAGTCAAAACTATATTTTGTTTTTAAGTATTCTATAATTCTAATTTCCCAAGAATTGAAACTGTTTTCCTTGCGATCTGATAAAGTGAAGTTTTCGGTCTGTTTCTTCTCATTGTAGGGATTTGGGCACCCCCTACCTGCTCAAACCAACACATCACCTGCTCCACAGCAACTTTGCTCATACAGAAGAAATACCAAGACTTCTTCCCTGGAGCCAGCGGTTGGCAGCTTCTCTGCCTCAAGGACATGGTCTATGTCTTTTTAAACTCAATCAGCTCAGCACCATGCCAGAGCCCTGCACAGACAGACGCTTCCTAAATGCTTTTGAATCGACTGAGATAGCCAGAAAATGCCATGTCTTTTCTCCCCACTTCACCTGCTGCCTAAAGCAGGTTAAGAATCAGGAACATGTTGGAAGAGGAATAATTAAGGCCGAACTTACATGCTGAGCCTAGCATTTAAGATAATAATGAAATTTTCTGCGAAGATTCTTACTAAAATCCACATGTATTCAGATAATACCACTAGGAAATATTACAGGTGATAAATTGAGCACAATTGCATTTTTTCCAGATTTCCTGGAACACTTCATCCGTCTCAGTGTGGTAGCCAGAAATCAAAAAAGAGGGTGGAGAATTAATAACTGCACATTTTTAAGGATTTAATGAAACATTTATAGACTATTTCAGGCTTGTAATAAAAGTTATTACCCTTTGGTTGGCAAGTGTGACCTCCAGGGAACAATAACATTCTATTACAACCCAAAATTCTATAAAGTTATTAGTTATCTCCTACAGGAAACCCTCCTCTATTGACAAGAGATAGGATGGATAGTCTAATAGCTGAAATGATTCCATAAATAAATTTCAACTTGAAAGCTCTGTTGGAATCAGTTATCCAAATCAGAATTTTAAAATTTGTTGTTAAAGGCTCTCAAAATTACAGCTTAGTGTTGCAGAATTTCATGGTATATTAGGACCAGCTTCACTCTCAGCCTGCAGGAAATGTGATTATGAATTCCAGAAGAAAATGATGAAAAAGAAGTAATGTTCTCCCTTCTCCTCTGCCTTTTAGGTCTTAAAAGAGAATAAAATGCAAGTGTGATTCAAAACCCTCACAAGTAACACTGCTTTCCAAAAATGAATAAATGACACTTAATATGATGTTTTCAAATATATTAAAGTTTTGAAGCATATTCTTAAATTTGTATACATAAATTATATATACATACAGAAAGAGAGAGAGACTGACTTAAACGCTTTTTCCTTTTGAGATGAAGAGTATAAATAAAGTAAATTGCTCCATCTGCTGGCTGTGTTTGGAAATAGGCTCTAATCCTAAACTTCAAGGAAAGTAGGTAAGAATTGAGTGCTACCTCAAAATGTCAGGGGAAAAAAAAAGCTACATCTAACACACAATGAAAGATGTCAGTGCACCCCCATTCAACGCCTCCAGGTTCCACTAGAAAGCACTTGACATTGCGGAGCTAACAGAGTTCAATTGCCATCTCGGTCTCTCCAAGTGTTTCTCTGCCCTGACACTTGCATACAGAGAGAAAACAGCAAAAGTCATGTCAGTGCCTATCCCAAACTCTATGACAGATATCAAACTTGGAAAATCTAGAGGAAAATCCAGAGGTTGTTTGCGCAAGTAGATTTGCCAGACTCACAACATTCTCGGCTCATACTTAGGTAAAAGAGGTTCAATCCTTTGGCCAAACTAACACAAACATGTAATAAATTTGAATACAATGTAAGAAAAAGAAAAGCATCTCCAAATTTGGAGTTGGAGATCTGCTTGGTCCTATCTACAAGCTGAATTTGATAGTTATTCATCTCAAGCTTTAATCTAGCACTAAAAACAAAGCAAAACAAAAAAAGATACATACAGCAGCATTTAGTACCATCATTTGTGTTATCATTCAAAATTTAACAGTATGCTCCTTGCAGACTAGTCCTCTTTCTGAGATTGGCATTAAAATTTTCTTTCACTGTTAAATTGAGTGAGTGAGGAATTTTGCTGTCTCAAGATGCTTGAAAACTACCCTGTATTAATATTCACTCCCTACTAATTTCTCTAACTTGTCCTGTAGCTAATATGTTTGAAACATTTTTACCCTGTTGCAGTTACTACACCAAATCACATCTTGAAAAATTCAATTACGAGTTCATGTGAGTGATTTGAACTTGGGTTTTGTTGTTTACGATGCCACTGGAACTCATCAACCGTGCTGCATTCAATACAAGGAGCACATTGCTCTTTATAGAGTAATCACTTCTTGTGAGGCTTTAGCTTAGTGTTGAATTGTGGTTTATCTGTAAAATCTTTTTTCTTTCCTAGCATATTTTTCATGTTGTGTATGTGAATCATTTTTTTATTCTATCATGAAGTACTAAAGTAACTTGTGTCTTGATGCAAAGAAGAAAATCAACTTTTCTTTTGAAGGAGTCCAAGTCTTATACTGAATGTAAACTATGATATGAAATTCTCCAACAGGATGTAACAATGTAAGACAAGTGTTATTGTTGATGATTATTTTCAAAATGATTTCGTCTTTCCTCAAAATCAAGTAATATTTAGAAATTATTCAGGGGGAAAGGTAATTTTTTCACCTAATATTTTATTTTCTTTACCACTGGCGTTCTCTCTTTGTTTTTTTTTTGTTGTTGTTGTTGTTTTTTTTTTTTTTTTTTTTTTTTTTTTTGCAGTACTGAGGATTCAACTCAGGGGAATTCTACCTTCAAGTTATACCCCCTGCCCTATTTTTTATTCTTTATTTTGAAACTGGGTCTCACTAAGTTGAGGAGTGCCTCCCTAGGTAGCTGAGGCTGGCCGCAAACCCGGACCCTCCAGTCTCAGCCTCCCAAATGCTGGGATTATCAGCGTGCGCCACCACACCCAGCTTCTTTTTTGTATTTATTATTTGAAATCTCCTCATTATCGCAACAGTTCTTTGAACATAATTCAACCCAACAATTTAATAAAAACTACTAATATCTGCCTTCCAGGAGCTTATAATCTAATATGGAGGAATGCAAAAAAAAAACTATTACAACACAAAGTGGTAAGAAAAATAGTGGAGAAACAAAAAAAGTACAAAGGCCATTATTGCAACTGCCAGAGAATGAGTAAGATCAGCCAGGAGAAGTGGTGCATGCCTGCAATCCCAGTACTTGGGAGGATGAGACAAGATTTCAGGTTTGAAGCCAGCTCAGCAACTTAGTGAGACCTTGTTTCAAACTACAAAATAAAATGGGGCTGGGGTGTAGCTCAGAGTTAGAATGTCATGGGATCAAACCCCAGTACAGAGAGAGAGAGAGAGAGAGAGAGAGAGAGAGAGAGAGAGAGAGAATGATTGATTGATTGATTTAAGGGAGGTGATGTGAGCACAGCTTGCCCTTGAAGGATGGTTAGGAATTCACCAACTGGTAAGGACAGAGTGGGGAGAGGTTTCAGGCAAAGACAAAGCATGTGAAAACTCAAGATGTGAAAGAATGTGTAAAGTTTCTTTTTTTCAATTTCTAGTTCCTATGACATTTTAGAGAAAAAGTCCTACATGCAGAATTGATTTTCTAGTAATGTTCAATATAAAACAAGCCCCCTTATAAGGAAAAGTTAAATCTTTATAAATGAAATACCTCTTAATAAGCATGTCTTCAAATACAAAACTTTTATTACCAAATTGCATTTTATAAGTGTTTTCTATGTATGGTCAGTCTGGGAGGA
>PVLC010028288.1:0-21044 GCA_004027655.1 Graphiurus murinus
AAATCAGAGATAATAATTCTGTGTCACTGAGTTGTTTTGAGGATAAAGTGACACGTAAGCTAGCAATACTAGTCTCACTCTCCCTCTGAGCTCATTATCAAAAGCACTTAGCTGGCCTGGCATGGTGGCACATGCTTGTAATCCCAGTACTTGGGAGGCTGAGACAGGAGGATCTGGGGTTCACGGCCAGTCTCAGCTACTTAGTGTGACCCTGTTTCAAAATAAAGACTAAAAAATAGGGCTGGGGGTGTAGCTGGGAGGTAGAATGGCCCTGGTTCAATAGCCAGTACTGCAAAAAAAGGAGGGAGGGAGGGAGGGACTGAATTAGCTGGCTGTACCTGGCAGATATTAGGTGTTCCAGGTGTGAGAGGAGACTGGAGGGGATTGATGGATGGCTAGAAGGAGGAACAGATAGTCAAATGAAAGGACAGATTGCTGACGGATGGGAAGATGGAATGGGGAGATGGGTGGGTCAGAAGAGGGACGGATGGAGAGGTGAAGAGCTGTCAGACAGACTGGTGGGTGGACAGATGATATGGCAGTCATATTCCCAAGGTGGCCAACATATATCTCATCCTACATGCTCAGTGTGACGTTGATACTTCTCGTTCATTGGGTGGAGTTGAACCGGGGCCCACCTTCAGAGGCTAAGGCTGATCCTGCATGGGGCTGGTACTCGCTGTGTCTGTCTGTCTACCCGCTCCCTCCCTCCCTCCCCCCTCCTTCTCTCTCTCTCTCTCTCTCTCTCCATGACCCTGTACAGCCTCTAGATGCCAAGAGTTACTGCCATGCTGGAGAGATCGCCCCATGGGTTGGGGGTGCCCAAGGAACCTCAGCTGTTTGAGTCTTCAAAATCTTGACAAGGAGAGTGGAGAGGCTTTTACAATGACCCAACCCCAGCCACTAGTGGCCACCATCATGGAGATACCCTGAGGCAGAACCCACCTACTGAACCACTCCCAAAGCCCCACCCCACAGAAACCATGAGACATCATAAATGATGAGTACTGTTAGTTTAAACCACTGAGTTTTGAGGTGAATTATTACCATGCAATAAATACCCAGCACAGACAGCGAGGTAAGTACACCTGAGTGGGAGCCCCAGCTGATACTGGCGAGTTCCATGTGGCACCCGCAGTGGACAGTGGACACCAGCACTGTCTTGGATTACACAGATACCCAGCCTCAAGTCTTACACACCTCACTTCTTGTTCCAGTGGGCTCCTGCTTGCTGAGCTATTCCACGCCCGCCCCTCTTGCCTCAGCTGCTTGGATTTCCAAAAGCCGCCCTCCAAGCTGTGAGTCTCTAACTGTTCAGGGGCAGGAGGGTAAACCAACAGCACACACTTTCTGAGACCACCTTGCCCAAGCTCCTATCGTACACTAGGGGAAACTGAGGCCCAAAGAGGAAAAAAGATTCACCCCAGACTGGAGACCAGTGCTCCTGCCCTAGGGCCCATAGCTATTTCTCCTCCAACAGCCTGTGGGCTGCAGGTATCCCCAGGGGCTGAGTCCTGACGCCTGTCACTCTCACGTTGAGGCAGCGAGCACGCTCCCGGCCCCGGCTGGGCCAAGCCAGAGCTCTTGGCTGCAAGCGTACCTTACATCTGTCTGGGCATAAATTTGCATTCTGAATCCAGGAGGCCCCAGTTCCAAGTATGTCAAATGTAATTAATTACAGCAAACCTTCTGCAACTGTTTTCAAACGCTGTATTAAAGGCTTTGTGCACATGGAACACACAACCCACTAGTCCGCTGAGGCACGTGGAGAGCTGGGGAATGAGAGCCAAGGAGTCCCGGGCACAAGCTGCATGGGGGGAAAAGTGCGTCCCCAGACATCACAGCCAAGGGGAGAGGCACGGGCAGCAGTGTCTGAAGGACCTGGTTCCGAGTCCAGTCCAATCATCAACTCTGCATCCTGTCAAGTAACTCGCATTCCCTTCCTGTACAATGGGACAAGATCCTACTCCTGGAAGGACGTATGGTGAGCCTGGAATGTGGTGTCCACCTGAATCGGGGTCCAACTGCTACTTA
Source organism: Graphiurus murinus (assembly GCA_004027655.1). Classification (NCBI taxonomy): domain Eukaryota; kingdom Metazoa; phylum Chordata; class Mammalia; order Rodentia; family Gliridae; genus Graphiurus; species Graphiurus murinus. The sequence continues at coordinate 2,035 of PVLC010028288.1, forward strand.
ACCAGCTGTGGAAGTTTGGGCAACTGGCCTCTGAGCCTCAACTCCTTCATGCTAAAAAATAAATAAATCCTGAAGAGCAGGGAGGTGATTGTACTAAATGACTAAATAGTGGATGTCGAATGCCTAAGCCCTGAGCCTGGCAATAAGCGCTCAGCAAACGAGCGATGATTATACTTCAAGGCAGAAAAATTCCATCTTGCAAAAAAAAAAGCAAGATAAATAAGAATGCTAAAACTTCAGCCTTTTGACAGGAAGAGTTTCTGATTAAAAAACAGAAATGTGTAAGGCTGGATTTCCAACACGCGGCTCACACTCCTTTAGGAGCACTTGGAGCAGGAGTCCTGGCCTGGGACGTCAGAGGCCTTGCTGCTCCCCCTTGGACAGTCACTCCCTTCCAGGTCTCTCCCTCCCTGCCAGCTCTGTCCACTATGGCAGTATGCCCTCTGATCTTCCAGAAGCCTTGTTTCCCCAATCATTACAGGAAGCAAACATGGCTCTGCAAAAGAATGGCTCCCAGACATCACCCCAGGACCCCAGGCCAGAACCACTGGCCCCAGTGTGACCTGGGTCTCTATACCCAAACCAGCCCCAAGTGTACCCTGATTCAAAAACCACCTCAGTTCCAATCCAATGACAAGGTAGGCTTTGGAATTCTTTGGCGCACAGAGAAGTTGTCGGGTTATTTTTCAGACTGGCTACTGCCCATCTAGTTGGATTTATGCTCTTCTAAAGTATTTAATGTTTAGGGTGATGGATAAGCAAAGTGGAAAACTTTGTTTCAAGTGAATTACTAATCCATACTCTCTCCCTCCTTCTGTGTGGTGTGTTTGTGTCCCATAAATTCCCATTACACCTCATACTTTAACCACCTAGTTATGCTACTACCTACACCCTTACCTCATCATCATGCTCCGTCTCCTCCAGGTTCTGAGTCCTGCCCCTCTGCCCCCATACCTGATAAAGCTGCTGTGTGACCCTGAGCAAGCCAGTCCCCTTCTCTGGGGTTCCACTTCCTCAACTGTGGAGGGAGCAGACTGGCATAGACGAGTACTGACCAGTAAAAAAATAACATGCACCACATGGATAATTCCAAAGCTCCTAGTTGGCTGCATTATTTTTTAAATATAAGAAATAAACTGGTGAAATTAACTTTAGCAATATATCTTATTTAACCCAATATACGAAATGTTAGCATTTCAACCTGTAACCAATATTTAAAACTTATCACTGGGCCAGGTGTGGTGGCACACACCTATAGCCCCAGTACTCTGGGAGGCTGAGACAGGAGGATCGCAGTTTCGAGGACAGCCTCAGCAATTTAAGCGAGACCCTGGACAACTTAGCAAGACCCTGTTTCAGAATAAAAAGTGAAAAGGACTGGGATGTAGCTCAGAGGTAGAATCCCCCTGGGTTCAATCCCTAGTACCCCCACCCCCAAAACTGTACCTCATATCTGGTACAGTTCTTTTGTTCCTACTGAGTCTTTAGGATCTGATGTGGACTAGCCACATTTCAGAATGTTCTGAATGGCAGAGGCTCCGAGAATCTCCCTGAGCCTTTTCAGCTCTAGTCTCCTCAGAAGAAAAGACCAGCCTCCCAGCAAATTCCACGTTTGGCTAGCAGCACCCCAGGGAAGACTCCCTTCCTTGAGGCTTCATTCCAAGTCAGTTGTGGTTTTATTTCAGATCAGTTTCGCTTTCTGCCTTTCCCGTATACATTGTAAGAAACACCCACATAAACATTTAAATTTTTATAGTTATTTTTCCCAGTTGATGAAAAAAAGAAAAATAAAAAACATTCCCCGACATTCAAAAATATCTTCATCTGTTCTCTTTGGGCATTCTGAGTGCCCTGATTATGTCCACTTGGCTTGCAAAAGCCCAAGCCCAAAATAAATCCAAACACAAATTCTCTGCAGAATTTCATCCCACAGAAAATTCCCATCCTTACTCCCCTCAATTCTCCAGGGGAAAAAAAAACCATCAGGGCAGACAGGAATTTGTGCGGCAGGACTCAAAGCCAGGAGCAGAATGGCCAGCACCTCAGGCACACTTTCTTGGACAATAATACATCCTGAGCACAAGCCAAAAGAGCTTCTGACTTCGAATGGTACCAGCAAACTGCAAATTGGGGACTCGCCGGGCGCCACCGGGAACTCCTTCATGAGGCAGGAGTCCTTTCCAGCCACGGGGACGCTAACAGGCTTCCTTCCCCCCAGCCAGGCCCAGAGCTGGCCCCGGGGAACCAAGATCAGACCCCTGCCAAGGGACTCGCTGGGCTAGGAAGCAGGCTTTCCGGTGTGTTCCACAGCAGACGGGAGCCCAGCGTCACCTGACTCCAGTTATTCTCTTTAACACCATGAAGCCCCATTCTGCTTTGTCAGCTAAAATATTTATATCACTTTTCTGTTGATTCCATAGCATCTTCACCTCGGCCTCACGCCTTTCCTATTTAAGGAAGGGGTGGTCGCCAGCACACTTCTCCAGTTTGTTGCTGTTTTTGAAGCACTTTCAAGTCCAGTTACTCCTGGGATGCTTAAGGAGGCCTGGCGAGGTAGAAGAATGGATGAACTGTCCGCCGGCTACGGAGGCTATGCTGGGGGCCCGGGCTCAGTGCTGCCCCAGGGTGGGGCCAGCCACATACAGGTTTAAAACAAGAGAAGGCTGGAGACTGAAGCCAACGGGACAGCACTGACCCTGCAAAAGGCCCTGCTTCCCAACTTTTTAAACCCTAGGCTGGCAAAAAAAAAAAAAAAAGTAAAATGCAAGGAGATTGGTGGCCAATTCACCTTGGGGGCACGAGTGACTGTCAGTTTACACAATTTATGCAGACTATACTTCACATGTCACTAGTAATTGATTAGTACTAGTTACAATAGTTAATACATATAAAAAATTAACACAGTATTTAAGGCTTCAGACTAAAAAGCATTTTCAAACATGTTATCTCATTTCACTCTTGTGAAGGATTCTTACCAGCCCATGTTAGAAATTAAGATACAGAGCTGGGTGTGGTGGCACAGGATTGTAATCCCGGTACTTGGGAGGCTGAGACAGGTTCTCGGCCAGCCTCAGCTACTTAGTGAAGCCCTTGGCAATTTATTGAGACTATTAAAAAATAGGGCTGGGTAGGGGGGTAGCTTGGAGGTAGAATGCCCCTTGGTTCAATCCATAGTACCAGAAAAAAAGAAATTAAGATACAGAAGAACTAAGGAATTGGCTTGCAATCTCAGGGTGTGTAAATAACAAATAGGTCACAAACAAAGGTCACCATCCAGGGCCTGCCAGCACCTCTGCTGGGTCATCTATACAGTAAGAGCAAGGGAGGGACATCCCCTCTGGCCACAGCCACCACACCCACCACCAGCACCAGCCCTTTGAAACCTGATCACTCCAGGATCAGAGAGAGAAGCAGGTCACCCAGCGCTGCTTTGATGGCAGCCCCCAGGGTATCTAATTATAACAAGGAAGGGAGGAGCCAGGATTCTCTCCCCATTTCTCAAGACCAAATTAACTTTAATTCCTTTTGACACAGTGTGTGTGTGCATCTAGCTGGAAAAGCACTGGCTGAGGAGTCAAGAAATCTGGGCTTTGAACTCCACCTCTGCCTGGTTGCTGAGGTTTAAGGGACGTCACTCTACCTTTCCTTCCCAGCCTCAAGTTTCTCAGTTTGTGTGTTGGGGGCAGGAATGACTAGGTCATAAAGGACAAAACTGGCTTCACATCTCATGCTAAAATCAACTGACCGGTAGCATCATACTGAGAAGCACCTGCTCTAAGGCCACTGGCCAGAGTCAAAGGAAGAGAATGCCATGATCAATTGGTGATGTCTGCCAGGGGCTTGCAAACAGGAAGTGGCAGTGCTATATGTTACCTAAGTACCATTCAAATGACATACAAATTAAAACACTGCATGTGTAAAGCACTCTGTTACAAAGCTTTGTTCTCACCTATCTCACAACCCCGTGGGGCATCATCACCCTGTTATCATCAACATCAGTAAGAGTATTATCATCCTCCACATTATAGATAAGGAAAATAAGGTGTAGGGAAATGAAGGACTTAGGCTAAGGACCATCACAAAATAATTAAGTGGCTGAGCAGATTGAAGAGTTGAGCCTCTCCAAATTCGATTCAACCTTTGGAAATGTAAAACGGGAGCCCCTGTGCAATGGTCCATGCTTGTAATCCGAGTACTTAGGAGGCTGAGACAGGAGGATCAAAGGTTCAAGTACAGCCTCGGCAAAGCAGTAAGACTCTCATCAACCTAGTGAGCCACGATTTCAAAATAAAGATAAAAAATAGGCCTGGAGGTGTAGATCAGAGGTGGGATGCCTCTGAGTTCAATCTCGCCCTTCCCCTCCCCCCCAAAAAAAAGAAACAGAAAAAGAAAAAAATGTAAAACTGGTGTTCTGCCATTGTGAGGACCACTCCTGGTCCAGGTGGCTGTAGAGAAGGGACCGCGCATTCCCAGGACTTCACCTGTCTTCCAGGGGCTTGTTACACCTTTTAGAGAAGATGGTCAGAGCAGTCATGAAACCCACCCAAAGCCACAGCAGGAAAGGAGTGCTAAGTCACAGCACCAGACACATCTTCCCAAGGTGAAGTCCCTCTCCCTGTTCACATGAAGAAACCACACCCAGACACAAGCTAGGAACTCCCTAAGATCACCTCACTAGGAGTACTGCACCCCAATTCCTTAATTCCAAGATGCCTTAGACTGAGAAGCACCATCAACAACCTAACAACTTTTTGAGAGGAAAAAATAAGAGGGAGAAACTGTTTGCTAAAAGAAGCCATCTACTGTAAGGCACATCCTCATTTCTAACTTACGAGTGTAAGAATGTGAATGCTGAGGATACACATTCTGCCTAAAACTGGGATTCCACGCTCACTTGCTGAACCACACCATAAAGTGTTAAAAAGGATGGCATTTTATATAAAACATGAAAAAAAATGAAGTAAATAACCAGAATGTTCTCAGTTTTCTCCCATAAATTTCTCCTGAATCTTTGGCCTCTGCAAACCAGAATCTGACCAATGAACAACAAATCACGCTTATTTGATATGATGGAATCCAGTCGAACACCAAATCACATTTATCGACTTCAAGTTTAAGGGGCCCTTGTATCCAGTGTTCTACAAATAGCCCCCTGGTGTCTGGCTCCTGGGCACTTGACTAAGACCATCTCCTCAATGAATGCAGGCCACATCCCTAGAAATGCCACACTCCATTCACCATTCCTGCAAACAGCTTTCTGGATGGTGACCCTAGCTGGTCACCCACCCATTTTAAAGTAATACTTTATACAAAACAAGTGAGGAAGGCAGGGGTAAAAGTGGTCTGAGGAGAGCCAGGTGTGGTGGTGCACGGCTGTAATCCCAGTACTAAGACGGGCAGGCAGGATCACAGACCCAAGGACAGCCTCAGCAACTTAGTGAGACCCAACCTGTTTCCAAATAAAATAAAATGGCTGGGATGTAGCTCAGAGGTAGAATGCGGCTGAGTTCCCTGGGTTCAATCCTCAGTACCCAAAAAAAACAAAAGTATTCAGAGGAACTTTTAAAAATTCCCCAAGACATGTAAAGTCCAAGGAGCATTTTCCCGGCCTAAGGATCCAGCTTGGACTTATTACTCTTAAGGAAGCTATGGGCTTCAATCAGGGCTAGGACTCCCTAAGAAGATCCTGGTTCTGACCACATGACCAAACCTGAATTGGTCGTCCGCTCTTCACTGGACTCAAATCCGACTGAGCTATTTCCAAAAATCAAATTAAGTCATCAAATATTTATTGAGCTGCTGCTCTGTGCCAGACCCTAAAATGAATAAGCCATGATCTCTCCCCTAAAGGAAGTCACCAGTTGGCTGGAGACACAGAAATGCAAACAATCAGCTCTCATCTGCAGGTCCCTGGGGCTTGGGAGCCAGGCGGGGATTGAGTCCACCTGGGACAAGGAGGCGGAGGCGGGCTGGTCTCTGGTCTCCTGGGAACCTCAGTTTGCAGTGAGCAGAGGCCTCAGAATGAGGGAAAGCGCACTACAGGCAGGGCCCAGAGTGAGGAAGACTTGTCACTTTTAAAGACTGCCACAGGGTCAGAAACAAATCCAGAAGTATTCTGAGGAGTTAGAGCATCCGTGGAATGAGAACAGTTTGACAGGGAAGTCTTGTCCCAGTCTATCTGAAAGAAACAACAACAATAAAAATATGTGCATACTCTGTTCTTGCCTAACTCTGCCCACTAAAGATAAGCCACGAAGTTTCCAGAACCACCCTAAGTGTTGTCGGTGGGACTCAAGTCTCCCCAGATGGAGAGACATCTGGGTCTCTGGGTCAAGAGTCAACTCACAAGTGTTGGACATCTTCTAAGGACATCGGCCTGGCTGGATGTTTTCATACATCCTGCTTCCTTTAATCACAAAACACTCGTTCTCCCTCTCCCTTTTTTCCAGATGCAGAAGCTGTGGTTCCAAAACCAGTGACTTTCCCAAAGTAACACAAAGCTAACCCTGCCACCAGGTAAGTTTCAAACTCTGCTCTGGCTGACTTTGAATCCACTTTGCCAACTGGGGTAAATGTCAGAAAACATCTTTGCATCTGACCTAAGGCCCATCCCCGGGGAAATCTCCTGGTGGGTCCCTTTTTTCAGTTAAGAAATGAATTCCTTTGAAAACCCATCATTTTCCCCTATGCTCCTCCCTCCCCTCAGCCCACCCATGACCCTGGCCAACCTGCTGTGTTTTTTAATCTTCCCCTCTTTACAGCAACAGTTTATCTAAAATCCACCTCCCATGCACTTCTCAACTTCGACAGTGTCCACGGGTGACACATCAATGGACAGTCCTGGAGTTTCTACCCATCATTTGTAACTTTCAACCACAGCATTCTGACTAGACAAATGAAAGGAGTAGACCACCGCACAGATGGATGGACCTCATCACCCCTAAAGGCTGAAATGCCCTCAGATGGGACCACAGTGGGAATCCTACCAACAAAACCAAGAGGGCTGAAAATTGGTGCTAACCTTCCACAGCCAACCAGAGTGACCAACTGGCCTGGCCTTGTGCTACCCAATATGGTAGGTGCTGGCCACATGCAACTACTGGACACACAAAATACGGCTCATCAGAGATGAGGTGTGCCAAAGGAGTAAGGTGCGCACTGGATTTCAAAGACTTACTGCCTCACACACACTCACACACAAGGGGAGTGTAAATGTCGTATTGTTAATTTTTTACACTGATGCATGTTAAAATGACAATATTGTGCAAATTGGGTTCAATGAACTTATTTGACTAAAATCTTTGTCACCTGTTTCTTTCTACCTTTTCAAATACGCTACTAGAAAATTCTTAGTTATATTTGTAGCTCAAATTTGTGGTTTGAATTAGATTTCTACAGGACTGTACTGGTGTGACACGTCTAAGAGATGAGGCGACTGAGACAGCAATTCTTTAGTTTTTCAGGGAGTTCATTCACACAAACGCAGACCCAACACAGAGGCTGATTAAAACTTAAACACAGGACTGGGGGGATCAGGGGTCACTCAGTGGTACAGCGATTGCCTAACATATGTGAAGCCCTGGGTTCCACCCCTAGCACCACAAATGCAAAATAAAACAGAACTTTAAATACAGCAATAACACAGACTAATTCCAGAAAAATTTCTCAGGCAATGGGAAGTACAAGTGGGTAATAAAAGTAACCATGACAGCTGTCTTTCCCACCAACACAGGGGCTCCTCCCCAGCAAGAGGGCCCAGCACCAATGCCGCCTTCAAACCAGAACCTGCCCTTCCAGCCCCCACCAAGGCCAACAAGCTGGGTTCATGCCTGACCACCCACGTGGCTGGGACTTTACAGGTGGCCCTTGACACGGGATCAACCAGGGGACAAAACAGGTGGCACAGGGCACCTACCCCACAGGGTCCACCTACAGTCAACTAAATTAATAAATAAGAAAGTATAAGCAGTAACGTGCAGTATACCAGTGGCTGACCCGGTCCAGTACCTTTCAAACTCTTCACTACGATCCACAAATCAAATCATACACACACATCCTCAAACATAAATACAATAAGCTTCAGGAGAGGATACTTACCTATACCCTTACTCTGCCTCTGCTATTTTTGTCCTTCTATAGTCTATTCTTTTTTTTCAATGCTGATTGTGATTCACCAAATGGATTTCACAGCCCATCAATGGACAGCAATTTGAGGTCTAGCCCAGGTACAGTAACTAACAGGTACACCCCCCTAAACTGACTTTCACTGCAACTGGGCCATTGCAGCTCTTTCTCCAAAGCATGGGAGTCCAAATGTGGCTGCAGGTGTGCCACACATTCCTGTTAGGCTTTATTAACTCAGTTGACTAAAGGTGAACCCTGGGGGGTAGGTATCCTGTGCCTCAGAATCTTTCTCAACAGAGTGATATAGGCAGCTGCAACCCATCCCTTGGGGTTAGAATCAGAAACAAAACTTACTATTTACTACTATCCTTATGTGATCCAAAGTGCTCATTTTTCAAACACAGTTAACTGTTCTGGAGGCTCTGCAGGAAAAGGTGATTTGTCCAAGGTCACACAGCAAGACCTTGGGTGAGCGAGGGCTCCTAAGGACCCACAAAGACAGTTCACATCACCAGGGAGGAGATACAACTGCCATGAAACATTACAAGAACATGGGGGGAAAAAAAATTGAAAAGGTCATGTGACCACAAAAAGTCAGCTTACACAAGTACATACACCCAGTGAAACGGCACCGAAGTTCTCGTCTCCCACGGAGGAGAAGATGTAAGGATTCTGAGGTCAGTGGAGCCCTTTGCCAAGAGCTGACTCAAAGACGGGGAAGAAACTGTATCTGACACTGGAGGAGTTTTAAACTATTTCTCAAATGAAACAAGCCACTGGCTGTTTATCTTCTAGGACCAGAGGTCAGTCTTACACAGCCAGCCACCTCTGGTGTTCTCCTCCTGCAAAAGCAAGAACGCTTGTTCAAGTTCACCTCTGAGAGGGGCTGAAAGTATAAGCAAACCCTTTTTCCTAGCTAGGTCCAAAGTCAAGCTACAAAGCAGGCTCTTGAAATTTCAAACCTTATTAGAAAAAAAAAAAAAAAAGAAAGAAAAAGAAAAAAACCTCCTTAGCCAAAAAAGCAAAACATCAATAAGAGTCTCCACTGTGTAACTGGGTACAAATGATCTTTCACCAAAATAACTTGGGCCATCATCAAATTACCACCCCTCAAGTCCAATTTGCCATATCTTTTGCCCAATATTATAAAAAAATGTGATGAACAGACACGGGCTCAAAAAATTAGCTCCTATATCCATCGATGGTCATACTTCCATCTAAAAGAGGAGGCCAAAGAGACAGGGCCCAGGTCAGATCTCAGGCCAGAGACACCAATAGAAACAAAAGGAAACTAGCCCCGCCCAACAGGACCATCATGCACTTGTATTTCCTTTACAACAAACATGATCAGAATAATAACCAATTCTGAAAAGAAAAAAAAAAAAAGAAAGAAAAAGCAAAAAAAAGGTCTACAAAAACATAAATGATTTTCAATTTCTAACCATGAGTTCCTTTTAAACTGTCGTCAACAGAACAAAATTTCAAGCAGAACAGAATGAAGGAATCAGAGTTGTGTCAGGAGATTCCAGGCCACACAAAGGGACTGGCTGCAATATTTTTATTCCTTGCGCCAGAAATAACCTGTTATCTACAACACTTTCTCTCAGATGCCCCTACCCCCAGCCCACTGTCCCCAGCCCTTCTCCTTCACTGCTAACTCGGGCCTACTGTCTCATAAGGCTTTCAGAACCCCTTGGAAATTATAAAATCCTTGACCGTCCTAGGCATCGGCCTAAATAATTAAACAGAAAAAAAATTTTTAATTATACTACTTAAAGAAAAAAAAAAGGGAGAGAGAGAGAGAGAGAGAGCTCATTCCAAATATGTCAGAATGTGGCTAGTCAGCCCTGAAGGATTTTGTTACTAAAAAAAATAAAAATCTCCTAAATGCAATGGCGATGATAGGAAATGTCAAACCTGCACCACTGTCAAATATATGTCACAGAATTAGTATCCCCCTAGAAATCCAATTTCCAGAAAACAGGGTTGGGAACCTATGGACTGGGGCCACCAGTTCTTCCAAAACCAGCTGGCAGCTAGCCACAGAGATCTAGGGTATCCCATCCTTGCCCTAAGTGATCCACATGAGTTCCCCATCCCAAGTCCCCCAAGATCCCCTCCCCCTCCAACAAATGCTACCAATACACTCCTTTTGAACAACAACAAAAAAAAATTTCCAACTTTTTTTTTTTTTTTTTTGCTCAAAATTCCATCCAATTCAAATATATACTAATTTATCACAAATTACCCCTTCCTCTCTTTGGGTAAGGTCCTTTTTTTTTTAATCTGTCAAATTTAAATTCAGTCAATATTTGTCTTCTGAAAAAAAAAAATCCTTTTTGTTTTACCTTCATTTGATTCATTTTAAGGCCAAAACTACACATGAAATACTGTTTGCACCAGTGCTTTCATAGTCCAAAGGCAAAGGCAAGTACCTCTGGTTTGGCTTTTGTTTGTATTTTGATTTTGATTTTCCTTGAAAAAAATTTTTTTTTTTTTTTTTGCTGCTAGCACCAGCTCAGTGGGCGCTTTACCCCCAATTTTTCAGCAAAGTGTTCCACCAGGTAAGATGAGTAAGAATCAAAATTTTCATCAATCTATCTCCCTTCTTTTATCTTTTTCTTAAGTCAGGAAAATTTGTGCTTTTTTTCTTGGGGGAGACACAACCCCCCCTCAAAAAAAATGATCAAGGCTAATAGATTTCTTCTCCCTTTGAAAGTAATCAAATTTTTAAAAAATACCAAATTGCAAAAAAACTACCAACCCCACATCACAATCAAAGAGGCCTGAAACCAATCTGGATTTTTTTTTTTTTAAACAAAAATAATAAATTTTTCAAATTGAAAGAGTGAACAAAACAGAGAAGGAAAAAAATTTTTCTTCCTTACCAAGGATTCCTCAATGCTTGTCTCCATCAATTGATTCAGTTGCATGTCATAAAAAATGGGCTTCTGTGAATCTACTGTTAGTTTTTTCATAATAATGTTAATTATGCATATCTTATTTTAATGGCGGTCTCTCCTACAAATCTGTGGGCTACTCAATTTGTATAACATATGAATTTACATTTTTTTCCCACTGAATATTGCTTAATAAAGGTTCCTGACATTTTTCTGTATAAAGCAACAACAAAAAAGAAATGCCTAGACCTTTCAGGAAACAAAATCAGAAAACAGTCTTAATTATTCCATCAAAACAAAAAACACACACACAAAACCCAACAAATATAGGAAAAAGAAAGACAGGATTTCACTCTAACTTTTCCAGTTCCTGTGGTTTTTTCCCAAACCTTAGGATTTAAATGCAGCAAAATGTAAATGCAAAATTCAAAAAAAAAAAAAAAAAAAAAAAACTACAATTTTTGGGTGTGTCCAAAGCCAACATTTTCGAGTCTATTTTCTCTTTTAAATCCTTCCTTGGTGGAAACAGAAGAACTTTAAATATTGCCAAATGATAAAATTAGTCATTTTTGCCCGCTGAGCTAAATAAGTCCCAAATTACAATGAAGTACAATTTCTAATTGCTTCATAAAGCCAATTCTCCCAGTTTCCCCTAAACTCAACAATTTCCCTCCTTTCCTCATTCCAATTAGTTTTTTTTCTCAATCTAAAATGAGTTAGGTAGCCAAATCGACTTTGCTTTTAGAAGGTTTTTAGCTTTCTCCCCTTTGAGAACTGAATTCATTCAAATTCCATCTTAATTTTCATTTACATATTATCTGGATTTGGCTTCAGAAATAAAAGTCTCCATGCTCCCGCCAGGATCAAAGTGAAAATTTTCACCTCCAAAAAGAAAAAGAAAGAATCCCTTTCCCCTCCACTGCCTTGTAGTGCAAACTTTTGAAAAAATAAGAAATAAAAAATATTTCTTTTCAATTTTAATTTCTTTTTTTTTTTATTTACAAAATAGTATCCTCTAGGTGGCGTCGTTTTAATGGGAAAAAACTACCGTTTGAAGAAAAATTAGAAAAAAAAAATTGAGAAAGGGAAATATGGCGTAAAAAAAAATAAGATTGTTGCAAAGATGGGGGGCCTGGAGGGAAAGATCTCCAGGGGGGGTCATCAGGGACCCCGAGCGCGGAGAAGGTCAGGGGGAAATTGCAAATTTCGGGGGGAGGGGGGAGAGCTAGAAGGGGTTGCATTTTTGCAAAATGTGAATTGTCCAAACTGAAATGGCTGCTCTGTTCTCTCGCCGCTTTGTTTTCTGGGCTCCGGTCCGAGCCCGGGGCTAAAGGGGGCGCTGGGTGGGGGGCCCCCCAACGCCCCCGCGCCGCCCGCAGCCTCCTCGCCCCCCGCTGCGCCCGGGGGGGGCTCTCCGGACCCCGACCCTCGGGTTTGCGCCCACAAAAAGCCCGCAAACGTGCCGGGGCACTTTGCCTTCTGCAGAGCCGGCGCTCCGGTGGCGCAGCGCCCGGGCCCGGCCCCCGGGGTCCCCGCGCGGAGCCTGCCCCCGGCCCCCGTCGTACCTGCGGAGCCGCCGCGCCGCCCGGCTGGTTCATGGGTCCGTGCGGGAGGAGGCGGCCCGGCGCGTCCTGCTCCTCCCGGGCCGGGCTGCGGTGCGCGCACAATGCCGGAGCCGCCGCCGCTGCCGCCGCCGCCGCCGCCGCCGCCGCCGCCGCTCCCTCCTCCGCCCGCCCCGCTCCGGCCGGGGGGGCGGGGGCGCAGGGGCGCGGGGGGGGCCCGGCCTCGCCCCCACCCCGGCCCGCCGGCCCGCGCGCCGCCGCGCCTGCCCCCGCGCCGCCGCCGCCCCCGCGCCCGCCGCCCCCGGCCCGCCTCGCCGCGGGGCCGCGAGCTCTGGCCTCCGCCTCGGCCTCGGCCTCGGCCTCCGCGCCGCCGGCCTCCGCGCCGCACACAAAGCCGGCCGGCCCGGCGCACCCGCCGCGCACCCGCCCCCCAAACTTTCCGGCGCCGCGCCCCCCGCGCCCGCCCCCGGGATCCCCGCTGCCCTCCCCGGGTCCTCCGGCCCCTCGGAAACGTCATTTTCTCTTTGGGGGTGGGGGGGAAAGTTTGGGGAGCCGGCTGTTGGCGGAATACAAGGGGTTAATGGGAAACTCTTCACCACCACCACCACCCCCCAAAAAACCAGATTGGTTTTTAAAATAAAAGTTTTGAAGAGCGAGCCTTATGGAGGACTCGGGAAGCTTCCTGGGAATCTGCCTCTTGCCCTGCCCACCCCGAGCCCCAAACCCGATGAAACAGAATAAAAGTTTTGTCAGCCCTATGGCAGTAGGGGTTCAGGGACTCTGTCTAGCCCCCCAGTCACAAGGATTTTAAAAATAAATATTTGAGGAGCTGCTTTCGTGTGCAGTGCCAATGGAGCAACTATTTCTTCCTACCCCTGCCAAATGTTTTACAAACCATGTTTTTTAAAAGTTTCGAAAACTGGTCCTATGGTAGGACACGAGAGGCTGAAGGCAGAGAGGTTGCCCCCCCATCCCGATATCCCCCAGCCCCCGAGATTTGGAAAAGGAAAATTTGAAAAACAGCTGCCATGTGAACTAAAAGGAAAAGAAGATATCTTTCCAACATCCTAAAAAGTCATACTTTTTTTTTTTTTTTGAGCAACTGCCTTCTTAAGATTTAGAGAGATTTAAAGGAGTTGTTTTTCGTCTGGTTGTTTGGTTGGTTGGTTTTTTCTGTCCTCCTCACCCTCTCCCCAAAGTCAGATTAAAAAAATTAAAAGCAATAAGGGCCTGGCCTATAGGCGGGCAAGAGGGATCCTTCATCCCGCACAACTGATTGAGTTTTAGAATAAAAAGTTGAATAATTGCTCATGTATGAGATGAGAGGTGAACTGAAATCTTTCTGTACCCCTCCCCGAGAGAAAACAGAAAGAATCCTTTTAATAAATAAATAAAAGCATTTGGAAATGAAGAGTAAACAGGTGCCTGCCCCCATCTTAAAAAAATCAAATGTATTTTTTTCAATGTTTAAAAAACTGGATCAGTATAAGACAGGAAGGGCTACAGAATTTTTTCCCCTAGAGCCTCTCCTCCCTCTGCCCGCAAAAAAAAAAAAAAAGCTATTATTTTGTAAATATCCCCTCTCCCTGAAGAATTGATCCTGGGAATTTGGCCTGACATGGCGGGAATGAAATTAAGAAACATAATTCTCACACCCCCGCCAACAAACACACATGCATGCACACACAAGAAATTGAGAAGAACTCTCTAATCGCTTCTCTCAAGCCCCCCAAAGTTGGAGGGAGGTTCGTTGAATTAAAAGTGGCCGTTTCTCTTCCCACCAGCCTGGCAAGCATGTCCTTGGCAGAGGTTCCGACGTCTCCGCCAAGGCTGGTGTGGAGCAGGCATGGAGGGGATCTGGCAGCCTGTGGAATCTGGCAGAGTAGGGCTCCTGGGAGCACTGGGTATCTGAGCTGCCAGAGGCCTGCTTGCCTCTCATCCACCGGGTGGCCGGGGCCTTGGAGCCTGGAGAGATGCGTTAGGTTGATGTCTCTCTGGCTCCATCCCTGATGGATGGTTTCTAGTCACCTGCCTCAAGGTCAGGCCGCCTCCTCCGCCTAAGCCAAGCTCCACGCTCTGGAGTAAGTAGAAAGGAACAGGACCCAAAGTACCATGGTGTCTCAGTTACCATTGCCAAGAGCAGCAGGGTACCAAGGAATAAATCCTGCCCCGGGAGTTAGAAAAATGTGATGCAGCAAATATTCACTGAGCATTTACTATGTGCCAGGTGTGCTGCATTAGTAAGACAGGCACCCCATAGGGGAGACTGCGGCATGCCACAGCCCTCACCAGGTCTGTTCAAACACGAATTGCTGGTCCAGCCCTGGAGTTTCTCATTCGTTAGGTCTGGATTAGGGACTGTGGATCTGTATATCTGACAAATTCCTAGCTGCTGATCAGAAGGACTACCTTCTTTTTAAAAGCATTGCAATACAGTGTCCACAGCAAAGTAGCCAGGTGCGGGAAGAAGGGGCCAATCCACCCTGGAGGGTCAGATTCCAGGAGGACTAGCACCCTGTGTGACTGGCAGATAGAAGCATCTTTTCCACCCAGGTCTTAGTAGATAGCAGGGATGCTTAGACAAGGTCGTTGGATAAGTTTGGTATTCCATAAACTACGCTTTAAGCAAATTTGTGTCTTCAGGTGCATTTTCGGGTAGAAAATCTCTAGGTTTCACCAATTTCTCAAGAGGGCTCAGCAGCCCCAACCTGGCTCCAGGCACATCTGGCCTGTAGAGTTTTACTCTCCATCTCAGCCTTCTCTTTCGAAAATAATTACAAACCCTTTCTGTTTCCTCGCCACCATGGGCCAGGGGCACTGGGCCCTCCATCAGCACATCTGGACAGAGAGCCCCGAGAGCATTCAGCACCCCCATGGAGAGGCATGTTCTCCACAGGGAGCTTGCCCTGGAGGGTGTGTCCCAACTGGACCAGGGAGGGCATGCAAAGGGACGATGGCTGAGATTGATGTCTTCCTAGCAAGATCCAATATATAAAGGAACCCACACACTTCCCAAAACACAGCGAAAACTATGCAATCTCCCATGTTCTAGGAGTTAACGAAAGGTAGAGTCGCAGCAAGTTAGGGTCATGGAGAACTCATGGAGTGTCCTGAGGACCTGCCCGAGCAAGTGGCTAGTGACTGTATGAGATGGCCACAGTCACCTCGGGCGCACTAGGGTCTTAACTGAGCCTCTCATTTGCAGAGTCATGACAGGAAGACAAGAATGGTGAGCCGACTCAAATGGTGCCACACGAAGGACTTTGAGGGCGGACAGGACCCTGGCAAACACCAGAGGAGCTCTGGAAGGGGCTGGGGGAAAGGTGTGTGGGCAGAGCAGCCCGTATATTTTGTGAGAGCACAAGGGATAAGAGCAGACTTGGTTAGTGACAGAAGAAACTCCAGGATATAGTGTTGGCCGAAGGACTGTGGGAGGCCCAAGCGCATGCAGTCCCGTAGGCACCTCCAAGGGCCCTCCCAACCTCTGAGGGTCTGTGGTTCAATTCAACATACGTGGGTATATCAAGTTCTGGAAACTTCTGAGATTTCCATACCTAGCCCACTACCCCTGAATACCTGCATGGTATCATTCTTAAGAGCCCAGTCCACAGAGTCAACCAGGGTTCAAGCACAGCTCTGGCCTCCCGCTATGACCTCAAGTGGATGGACTCTCCTCGCCTCCGTGTTCTCATCTGTGGAATGGTGCTGACAGTATTATCTGCCTCACATAGGCGTGCTGATGATTAAGTAAGGAACACAAAGTCTCTAGAAAGTGCCCAGTGGAGAAAGTGCTCCACACCTGTCGGCTGGTGAGTGGAATTCCTGCCTCTGCCCCTCGCCAGCTTGTGACTGGCTTGCTGGCCTAATCTGTGGGCCTAAAACCTACCAGTCTTACCAGTCTTCTTCCAGTTCTAATCAGTGGAAACAAAATCACTCTAAACTAGAAAGAAAGGAGAAGAGGAGGAGGAAGAAGAGGAGGAGGAGAAGAGGAGGAGAAAGAGGAGGAGGAGGAGGAGGAAGAAGAAAAGGAGGAGGAGGAAGAAGAAAGGGAGGAGGAGGAAGAGGAGGAGGAGGAGAAGAGGAGGAAGAAGAGGAAGAGGAGGAAAAGGAGGAGGAGGAACAGGAGGAGCAGGAGGGAGAAGGGAAAAGGGAGAAGTTGGGGTATGGTGGTACAAGCCTATAATCCCAATACTTGGGAAGTGGAGACAGAAGGATCACAGGTTCACAGCCAGCCTCAGCAATTTAGCAAGGCCCTCAGCAACTTAGTGAGACCGTGTTTCAAAAGAAAAAATAAATAAATAAAATAGGTCTGGGAGTGTAGCTCAGAGATAGCATGTCCTTGGATTCAATCCCCAATACCACAAAAGGAAAAGAAAATGAGGTTATTATTCTAATAAATTAGGGAGTGGTCCTGGTATCCAAAGAAATGAAAGGGAGCCTCAGGATTTGGATCCAGGATCCAGAAGTTTCAAGCTCTGGATGCGCTGTCTCCATCGCTCTGGGCCACAAGTCTCCATATTTCAGCCCTAATTTTCTCTCTCTGCTTCTTTGGGCACACAGTCAAAATGGTCACCCCACAGGCCTCCTTGTGCAGACAGGTGCCGACTGGTATCTCTGGGCACCCATCCAAACTCTCAGGAGAGACAGTGTGATTGGCCAAGCCCTGCTCAGGATCATAGTAGCCAAGGAGGGCAGGGACACATAACCACAGATCCTCCTGAGACCCCCCAACACACACCCAGGGAAGGGAAGGGAAGGGGTGCGGTGGCTGGGCAGACCCTCCCAGCAGTGCATTGCAGAGAAACTTAAGAGCTCACTGAGGTCAGAGACATGGAGGGAGTGCCTGGGTCCTGACACAGGAGACACTTCCCAAATCTGGTGACATCTGGGAAACGGGTTGAGGATGCTTAGGCTTTTCTAGGGGTGGGGACAGATGTCTAGTATGCACACAGGTGGGAGGGCTGGGAGACGGAGATGCCCCAGAAGAGGCCTCTGGGTGGCAGACAGCACCTGGGGCTTCGCTCAAATCTAGGGTAACAGTTTGGTAGAGAAGATACTTTTTGTTTGTTCAAATCTAGGGTAACACTTTGGTAGAGAAGATACTTTTTGTTTGTTCGTTTTGTTTTGTTTTGTTTTGTTTTGCAGTAGCGGAGATGAAATCCAGGGGCATTCTACCTCCAAGCTACATCCCAGCCCTATCTTTCATTCTTTATTTTGAAACAGGGTCTCACTAAGTTGCAGAGAACCTCACTAAGTAACTGAGGCTGGCCTCAAACCTGCGATCCTCCTGTCTCTGCCTCCCAAGTACTGGGGATTACAAGGGTGTGCCGCCATGCCCAGCTGAGAAGTTTCATTTAAAGTGGAACCAGAGGCTACAAAGTATGCAACGGAATGAAGGCTAGCACTTGGCAAAACCCTATCTTCTATGAACTTTGTTTTGTTTTGGTTTGGTTTAGTTCTAAGGATTGAACTCAAGGGCATTCTACCTCTGAGCTACACCCAGAGTCCTTTTTATTTTTTTTATTTTGAAACAGTATCTTGCTCAGTTGCTGAGGCTGACCTTGAACTTGAGAATCTCCTGCTCGGCCTCCCAGGTATTGGGATTACAGGTGTACCACACTGACCCCAATCTGGGCTGAGTTTTTTAAAACCTAGAGAAAAAAAAATGAGGGAAGTGCTCTTTTGTAACAGCCCTGCCAGGGAGAATTGGACTCCAGGCCTCAAATAATCCAGTCAATCTTATAAAATCCATTAGCAATTTGTCAAACACGTTGGCAGCATTTCACATTTGATGGACCACTTCTCTGGGGTGACAGAGGAGGTACAGTCACCCCCATTTTAGAGATGAGGAATTTGAGGCTGGAGTCTCTAGGCCCACCCTCTTGGCAGCCCCACTGAGTCCACGCGGTCCTCTTCCCAGGGCGCAGCTGCCTCTGTGGAAGTTGTTTCCAGCAACTGTAATAAAAACCAACAGATTATTTCAGTCATCTCACTTTTTTTTTTTTTTTTTTTTTTTTTTTTTTTTTGCGGTACTGGAGACTGAACCCATGGGCATTCTACCTCCTAGCTATACCCCCAGCCCTATTTTTTATTCTTTATTTTGAAACAGGGTCTCACTAAGTTACAGAGAGCCTCACTAAGTAGCTGAGGCTGGTCGCAAACCTGTGATCTTCCTGCCTCAGCCTCCCAAGTACTGGGATTACAAGCGTGCGCCACCACACCCCGCACAGTCATCTCACTTTTGCTCAGGTATTTTCTTCTTTTCCTTCTTTTCATTCCTGGCTGTGCCCCAGGAAGGCGAGCCCAGGAGGACAAGGCTGAAGGAATGAAGAAGCCGCACAGGAGACCTGCAAGCAGAGGGGACACGTCGAGCTGATGACGCAGGCCAGGAAGCAGAATTGAGGCCAAATCCGAGTAGTCTGTC
>PVLC010028289.1:0-21156 GCA_004027655.1 Graphiurus murinus
GCTACCTAGTGAGGCACTCCACAACTCAGTGAGACCCGGTTTCAAAATAAAGAATAAAAAATAGGGCTGGGTATATAGCTCGGAGGTAGAATGCCCCTGAGTTCAATCCCCAGTACCGCAAAAAAAAAAAAAAAAAAAAAAAAAAAAAGAGTGACTGGAAGCTGGGCATGGTGGTACACACTTGTAATCCCACTACTTGGGAGGCTGAGCCCGGAGGATCCCGGTTCTCGGCCAGCCTCAGCTACTTAGTGAGGCCCTGTTTCAAAATAAGGAAGAAAAAAAATAGGACTGGGGGTGTAGCCTAGAGGTAGAATGGCCCTGGGTTCAATCCCCAGTACCAAAAAAAAAAAAAAGAGTGAGCTGGGCATGGTGGCGCACGCTTATACTCCCAGCATTTGGGAGGCTGAGACTGGAGGATCCGGGTTTGCGGCCAGCCTCGGCTACCTAGTGAGACTCCGCAACTTAGTGAGACCCTGTTTCAAAATAAAGAATAAAAAATAAAGCTAGGGGTATAGCTCGGAGGTAGAATGCACCTGAGTTCAATCCCCAGTACCAGAAAAAAAAAAAAAAAAGAGTGACTGGAAGGTGAGCTATAACTTCCCTCCCTTCCTCCCATGCCCACACTTTTCTCTATCCCTTCTTACCTCCCTCCCTCCCTCTCTTCCTTCCTCCTCTTCAGTTGGATAGGGAAAGAATTAAGATTTTTTCTGTGCCCTTTGATTTTGCCTGTGCTGCTAGACCTGGGTTCCTGTGGCTCTCCCACTAGCTACTGACACCTGCTGTCAGGCCATGGAATGACTGTGCTGCCCTGCAGCTTCCTGTGCCCATCTCTGAGCCTGCAGCTCAGGCCAACTTGGGCACGGCTGTGCCCAAGTTGCAGGCACCGTGACCCTCAAGGCCGATGGCAGGGGGCCATAAGCTGACAGTAGGAAAGCCCATAAGACATGAGGTGGCACCCTGATGTCCATTGTGCTGAGTAAATACCCAGTTACACCAGCAAACAGAGCTTTTCGTGGGGCTCTGGAATGGCTAGATCTCTCCTTTTTCTCTTATGAAGTACCAAAGAAGGATGAAAAGGAGATTCAGAGAATAACATCTTAAGGTTTTTTTGTTTTTGTTTTTGTTTTGTGTGTGTGTGTGTGTGGTACTGGGGATTGAGCCCCAGGACATTCTACCCCCAAGTTACGCCCCTGGCCCTATTTTGTTTTTCATGTTGAAACAAGGTCTCCCTAAGTTGCTGAGGCTGGTCTCAAAACTGCAATCCACCTTCCTGTCTCAGCCTCCCAAGTACTGGGATTACAAGTGTGCACCACCACACTCAGCTTCATCTTAAGATATTTTAAAGGAGAATTTGTGATATTTGCTAGATGGAGCTCAAACCCCAAGTTTGTGAACCACTTTGGGCCTTTGTGTATGACCATCACACACCTCCAAAGCCGAGAACTAGCTTCCTCCAGGAAGGCTGCTCTGATACGGCAGGGACAGTACACTTGGCCCCTCTGCTGCATGGTGTCAGGAGAATATGGCTGTGGATAGGACTGGAATCTGTGCTACTGGTGCCTTTAAGTCTGCACTGGCAAGCCGGGTGTGGTGGCGCACGCTTGTAATCTCAGCATTTGGGAGGCTGAGACTGGAGGATCCGGGTTCGCGGCTAGCCTCAGCTACCTAGTGAGGCACTCTGCAACTTAGTGAGACCCTGTTTCAAAATATAGAATTAAAAATAGGGCTGGGGGTATAGCTCGGAGGTAGAATGCCCCTGAGTTCAATCTCCAGTAACAAACAAACAAAAAGTCTGCATTGGCAGTTTCTGGCACAGCCAGGCATTAAACTAGCTCCTCATTGAAGATGCTCTTGATGTTGAATTGTCCCATGAGCATTAGGAGCTGCATTCTTTCTTTTCCACAATGTCATGTTATTTCAATGGCTTTTCTTTGGTTAGAAATGAACAAAGCACCTACAGCCAAGATAACTGGGAATGTGGTGATCACCTTGCCCACGAACACGGCAGAGCTAGATGGCTCTAAGTCTTCAGATGACAAGGGGATAGTCAGCTACCTCTGGACTCGAGACGAGGGGAGCCCAGCAGCAGGGGTGAGTGTGCCAGGGCATGAGCAGTGGGCTGGGTCAAGAGGGGGGACCGGCTCTTCAGAATCCGTTTTACCCAAGGGGCCTCTTGTATCAAAACTGATTACTTGATTGTTCTCTGAAATACAGGGAGGTTAATTGACTCACTCTGGTTATTCTGAAGCTGGTGTGGCACAAAGTAGTTTCTGTGTCCTCATCCTAACAGTGCAGTTATGGATTAGGAAGTGCCCAGATAAGGCCTAATTGTGGCAGAGGCAGTAACTGCCTCCAAGAAAGGAGTGGAGTTCCGTTCTACAATGTAGCTGTGTCATTCACTACTACAGGAGGTGTTGAATCACTCTGACCATCACCCTGTCCTCTTTCTTTCTGACCTGGTTGAGGGAACCTACACATTCCACCTGAAAGTAACTGATGCGAAGGGCGAAAGTGACACCGACCGGACCACCGTGGAGGTGAAGCCTGGTGAGTTTATGGAGCTAAGACCTAGCAGAGCTGTCAGAGCAGCCTCCCTGGATGGAAAAGCCAGCGGCACATCCAGCTGTAAAACAAACCTAGAAATCTTGTGCTGAACAGTCCTCAGAGACTTCCTGTCCCACAGCCCCCTTCTGCCCACGCAAGAATAGACGCCCCTACTCACCTCAGATGGAGAAACTGAAACTCAGAGAGGGCAGGGCTTGCTCAGTGTCACACAACAATTGTGTCAAAGCCAGGCCTTTGGGCCCAGCACTTTCTCCTCTCCATGTGACTGAGGAGAGAAGGCGCAGGGTATGCTGGGGATCTGAGCACAGGCACAGCTTGAGTCATGGTGTCTCATCAGCACACAGATGCAGAAAACAATTTATTTTTAAAAGTTGAGCCTCGGGCTCTATCTGACAAGCCAGGGAAGGTAAAGGAACTGGTGGCCTGTACTTTTTTGAGATTTTCAGAAATAAAATTTCCTTCTTAAATAGAACCATGTTTTGTTTTGCTTTGAGACTAATTTGGTGACAGTGAGGAACAGAGTGTGGAGCTGGGGCAGAGTTCTGTCAGTCCCTGAGCTTCGCTGAGCAGGTGTTAACTTTAAGCCTACTCCTGTCACCTAGGTCAAGCTCATGCATGGACGGCTTAGATGGGAAGGGACCTTGGGGGATCTTCCAGTCCTTGTCCTGCCTCTAGGAAGGACACCACCATCGAGTCTCTCCTCCGTTCCAGATCAGATCAGAACAGGCAAATGGTGCATCCCAGTAGGCAAATCAGGTATTCTGAACAGTCCATTTTAACTTCTAAGTGTGGAACAGTCTTTAGGACATGATGAGAAGTCACACACCATAGTCTCCCAGTTCTAGAGTTGCAAAAAGATAGTATAGCTGTGAGATTGCTCCGAGGAAACCCTGACTCCTCGGCTGTCTGGATTTTCTCTGTGTTTGCTGCACTTGAACCTGAAGGGATAGGGGCATTCACATTTTGATAAGATGGTTAAAATGGACATTTTTCCTCCCGTTGTTGTAGACAACGTACACCAAGTCCCTGAAAATCAGAGGGGGTCAGGAGAGAATGTGTGGTGTCCCTCTCGGCCTGGAGAGCTCAACAGTACAAGGGGGCAGAGGTTTTTAAAACACTTCCCTCCTGTGTCGGAGGCGATGCACAGGTCAGGTCTGTGTTACCTCTCCTACTTCCAAAACTATGACTGATCCACCTGCTTTCCAGATCCCAGGAAAAACAACCTGGTGGAGATCATCTTGGATGTCAACGTCAGTCAGCTAACTGAGAGGCTGAAGGGAATGTTCATCCGCCAGATTGGGGTCCTCCTGGGGGTGCTGGATTCCGACATCATTGTGCAAAAGATTCAGCCGTACACGGAGCAGAGGTAGCTGGGTAACGAATGGGGGGAGAAAAGAAAAGACCAGGGGCCCCCTGGGCTTCTTGTCTGAGCTAAGAAGTAGCGGGCTAGAGGGGGAAGGTGGACGCTCCGACCAGGAACCACTCACAGTGTCCGTCTCTCTCTTTAGCACAGGTCGAACGCTCCACACTAGACACTCAGTAGGGCATGGGGCTGCAGGTGCCACGGGGTCCATTACTGTTGTAGCCAGTGTGCTAAGGGAGATAATCAAGTAAACACACACCTCAGTGCGGGCACAGTTGACAGTGTGTGGCAGCAGAACCGTGGGGGTGAGGGCAGTCAATTCTGGATGAATTCCAGGACAGGTGGGGTAGAAAGTAGCCCAAAGATTTTCCAGAAGTAAAACATGCATTGACCAGCCTACAAGAACCCAGAGGAAGCCGAGAAGAGGGAGCAGTACAAGCAGTGACCTGAGGTGGGGAAGGCGGGTTCCTCTGGAAGAAGTTTTGATAGTGGCCCCAGAGTGTGGCCAGTGATAAGGCTGGCTGTGGCACCTGGGAGCAGCTGCATACAAGCTAGGGAGTTTAGTGTGTGTGTGTGTGTGTGTGTGTGTGTGTGTGTGTGTGTGTGTGTGTGTGTGTTGCTGGGGATTGAACCCAGGAACATTTTGCCTCCAAGTTATACTACTATCTCTTTTTGTTTTTTATTTTGAAACCGGATCTTGCTAGGTTGGCTTAGAACCTTGCTAAGTTGCTGAGTCTAGTTTTGAACCTGCAATCATTCTGTCTCAGCCTTCTAAATTCAGGGATTACAGGCACGTGCTGCCACAAGGAGTTTCATTTTGACAGTTCGGAGGGCAGGACCCAAGTTAGTTTGTTTTTATGTGTGTGCAGTTTTGTTTGTTTGGTACTAGGGATTGAACCCAGAGGCATTCTACCTCTGAACTACACCCTAGCCCTATTTTACCTTTTATTTTATTTTTATTTATTTATTTATTTATTTATTTATTTATTTATTTATTTATTTATTTATTGCAGGTCTGGGGATTGAACTCAGGGGCATTCTACCTCCGAGCTACACCCCCAGCCCTATTTTTTATTCTTTATTTTGAAACCGAGTCTCAATAAGTTGCGGAGTGCCTCACTAGGTAGCTGAGGCTGGCCGCGAACCCAGATCCTCCGGTCTCAGCCTCCCGAATGCTGGGATTACAAGCGTGCGCCACCACGCCCGGCTTTTTACCTTTTATTTTAAAACCTTCTCACTAGGTTGATGAGGGTCTTGCTAAAGTGCTGAGACTGGCATTGAACCTGCGATCCTCCTGTTTCAGCTTACCAAGTACAGGGATTACAGGTGTGTACCACCATGCCCAGTGTTTTTTTTGTTTGTGGTATTGGTGATTTAACCCTGGGGCATTCCACCTCTGAGCTACACCCCCAGTCCTATTTTTTATTCTTTATTTTGAAACAGGGTCTCACTAAATTGCGGAGAGCCTCACTAAGTAGCTGAGGCTGGCTGCCAACCTGGATCCTCCGGTTTCAGCCTCCCAAGTACTGGGATTACAAGTGTGTGCCACCACACCTGGCTTTGTTTATTTTTTAAAGCAAGGAAATGCCATAGATTTTTTTTTTTTTAAATCAATAGTGTGGAGGTTATACTAAGGGAGAGACTAAGACTGGGAGGCCAATCAGGAAGCTTCTGACTAATTCAGTAAAAAGGTAGTAACCTGTGAGTTAAGGCCATGGAAGAAGCAGAGATG
This sequence comes from Graphiurus murinus, assembly GCA_004027655.1. Taxonomy (NCBI): domain Eukaryota; kingdom Metazoa; phylum Chordata; class Mammalia; order Rodentia; family Gliridae; genus Graphiurus; species Graphiurus murinus. The sequence goes on from PVLC010028289.1 coordinate 5,661, forward strand.
CAGTGAAGAGAAATCAGCATACCACGGTGGTCCTGGGGAACACTTTAGTCAAGTGGGGCACTGCTCGCGGAGGCTTTTGGTTTGGCAGTCTAGATAGCTGAGATGAGGAAGAAGAATTACCTGTTTTGACTATACTGAATTTGGGGTTTCTCCTAGATATATACATGGGGGGATGCTCCCAGGTAGTTACAAGTACAGGTTGGAACTTGGAGTGGTGGGAGGATCCGGAGATGGGGAGTTGCAGACATCTGGGCAGGAGCGAAGCTGTGAGGAGGGATGAGCCATGCTGGTCTCATCAAGAGGATGAGGACAGGCTTCTGGAGAACACCAGTGTTTAAAGACAAGGCAGGGGAAGAGACAGCAAAGGAAGCTAGAAAGAGCAGGCAGGCAGGAGGAAGGCGGGCTGTAGTGGTGCTGGAAGTGAAGGCCCAGGTGTGCCCAGCCTGCAGTGTGGCCACAAAGCCACAGCGGCGCTCACAGATCACCCACAGCGGTGTGAGGGTACAGAGCTGGTGCCTAGGAAACCTCTGTGCAGGAGCTCATGCTGGGAGTCCTGTGGGGACAGGATGAAAGCACACCTTTTAAAGACAGGAAATCCTTGTGCCTTTTCATGGACTGAGGGGAACCTGTGGGGGAAAGGAGGCAGGCCGGGCCTGGCCGGAAGAGTGGGAGCTGCTGCTCTGGAGACGGAGGAAGGGAGGGGAGTGCTGTGTTGTCTGAGGGACACGGGACCAGCCGAGGGTGGAGGTGAGTTAGGCAGCAGGAGGAAAGGGGTGAGGGTCAGGGACGCGCCAGGGGAATGCTGGCTTTGAGCAGTATTAGGGTCCCAGTCAAGTTCAGAGACGAGGGCAGGGTAATGGTTCCCACTCTCACTGCACAGCATAATTTCTTGGAGCTTTTTGAACACCATAGCCAGGGCCTCATCCCTGGAGATGAAGATTCCACTGGAGTGGGCCCTGGGCACTGAAAGCTTAAAAGCTCCCCAGGGAGTCTAACATGAGTCACAGTAGACTAGACCAGGACAGCATAATTAGGACTCTTTTCTTTTCTTTTTTAAAGCTATGCTGAGCAGTCTAGGAGTAGGAATGGGGCAAATGGCTGCTTGTGCTGACCCAAGTTGGTGGGAGCTGGCTGGGCAGAAGTAGCTGGAAGATGTTGGCAAGAGGGCTTGTGAGAGCACTGTTGGGTTTGCTCAGACCTGCCATCTCTGCATGTGGGGCTTGAGGAAAAAAAGCATCTGGATTTCTGGCTTGGACAGATTGACTGAGATGAGGAATTCAGGAGAAGCATGGGCTTAGAGGAGGTGGTACATTACAGCGGGAAAGCCGGACCAGGCCCCTGAGCCCACAACAGGCAGGAGCCCTGTGAGGTGCACAGGCTGCCTCAGCTCTCTGTGAAAATTCTAGTACCTATTTTATAGGATTGATGTTGAGGCTTACGATGGTGTGTGTGTGTGTATTTTACTGGGATTGAGGCTTAAGATTGTGTGTGTGTGTGTGTGTGTGTGTGTGTGTGTGTGTGTGTGTGTGTTTACTGGGATTGAACCCAGGGGCATTCTACTTCTGAGTGATGTTCCCAGCCTTATTTTATTCTTTTTATTTTTGAAACAAGGTCGAAGTTGCTGAGGCTGGCCATGAACCTGTGATCCTCTTGTTTCAGCCTCCCAAGTACTGGGATTATAAATGTGCGCCACCATGCCCGGCAAGATAATACTTTTATAAGTCCCTAACATAGCCTTCAGTTAGTGGTTATTTTCTGGAGTTAGAGACATGTTGGGTTCAAGACATCTGAGTTATGTTGGGGTTGGTGTCCTTGCAAGCATTTGCTGATATAGACTGCTCCCTACTGGTGCTATGGAGAGAGGAGGTGAAGATCTGAGGGTTGTTGGTCCTGACAGAGATTTATAAGCCTGGGGTACGTGACTGGGGGAAAGTAAGGGGAAATGAACCGTACATCTTTAATGACACGGTTTGTTTCTTATCATCACTGTGCAGCAAGGACAGTTTCTCCCAAGCTTTTACGTCATGCTGCACATAGAAAACAACTATTTGCATGGCACCTCTGCATAAATATAAAGCCTATTGGTACTGGAACAGCTGGTCCAAGGCCCCAATATGCCAGTGTCCCCCACAGCCAACCTGTGTGCTGAGGAGCTCAGTATCCTGCACACCTACAAATCTAATGTGATCCACTGACTGGGAAAGTTTATGAGACTAACATGGAGCTCAAGAAGCAGGCTATCAAAATTAAGGCTAAGGCATAGAGAACAGATTTTGTGCTACCCAGATGTGAGTTCAAACATGGTCCGTCCTGGATAAAGTTTACAATCAGCAAGCAAAGAGACCCTGGGCATGGAGTAAGACAGGCTCACCAGCCACCCCACTGCAAAGGGGCTTTCTTTTTGCTGTCCTAGCAGTAGTCATTTCAGCTGTTTTTTGGCCTATCGATAATCTTTGATGCTTTCCAACAGTTTACATTTTAGAAAGCACTGTAGTTTGTTTTACAAGTGACCAAGCCACAGACCCAGCAGCACCACTCTTAGCTAAGAACAAGCTGGCAACACGGGCAGCCAGAACCAAGTCCCCATTCTTCTTGTCCTCCAGTTAGCTGTTTGGAATGGGTCATCCTGCTCACTGGGGCAATGAGGGCATTTTAAATTATAGGCTTTGGAGTCAGACAGGACAGGGTGGGGGATCTGGCTCTGCCATAATTAACTGTGTGACCTTGGGCAAACTACTCGACCCCTCTGAGCCCCAGTGTCGTCCTCTGTGAAATGAAGATGACACTGATTGCACTTTCTCAGTGGTTTGCTGTGACAGTATGAATGTCGTACGCAGCACAGTGTCTGGCACTAACAGAAGGTACTTAGTAATTAGGAAGTGATAGCTGCTGCTGCTGCTGCTGCTGTAGGTTGTGTTAGCTCATTTGTACTGTGGCTGTCTCTGCAGCACCAAGATGGTCTTTTTTGTTCAAAACGAGCCTCCCCACCAGATCTTCAAGGGCTATGAGGTGGCAGCGATGCTCAAGAGTGAACTGCAGAAGCAGAAGGCAGACTTCCTGATATTCAGAGCCCTGGAAATCAACACCGTCAGTGAGTAGTCCTGGGAGGTTGGGATCGAGAGCCCACCAGGCCCCGCTGTGCACGGCCTCTCCTCTCTCTGGGGGCACGCAGGTCCTCGGTGCCTTCACCACTGTCAGCAACTCATCTCGGGGTTCTCACCCTGGTGCCGGGCCCTGAGATGGCTGCTGTGCAGGCAGGCTGTGAGCTCGGATAGGAAAAATGGCATCCTGATTTTCACCAACCTCAGGCCAAAATTCCTGCGCTTCCTCAATTATGAGTTGGATAGTATTAGCAGAATCTGTGACTTCCAGGTGGTGGAAGTCACAGATAATTTCCTGTCATATCACATGACTGTTTTCACTCATGACTATTTCAAATTCATGATAGTTTAGGCAGGCATGGTGGTGCACATCTGTAATCTAATCCTAGTACTTGGGAACCTGAGACAGGAGGTTTGGAGCCAGCTGAAGTAACTTAGAGAGACCCTCAACAATTTAGTGAGACCCTTTCAAAATAAAAAATAAGCTGGGCGTGGTGGCACACCCTTGTAATCCTAGTACTTGGGAGGCTGAGACAGGAGGATCACAGGTTCGAGGACAGCCTCAGCAAGTAGTGAGACTCTCATCAACCTATCGAGACCCTGTTTCAAAATAAGAAATAAAATCGGGCTGCAGGTGTAGCTCGAAGGTAGAATGCCTCTGGGTTCAGTTCCCAGTACCACACACACACACACACACACACACACACACACACACACACGTTGTTAGACCTGCTAATAGATCTTAATGTTTTAATAAAGACATATCACTGTCTCTAATATTTATTAAAAACTTGTTCTTAAATATTTCAAAACCACATTTAATATAACTGTTTCCTTTGTAGTAGTGCATGTATTATATTTCTGCACCTGTTCTGAGAAGCAGGTGTGGGGGACATAAACGATTGAGACATGCTAATGCAGAGAACGGGGAAGACAAACTGGAGCTGTCTCTCTGGTGGCGGTTTTGACTCCTCTGTCTCGTGCAGTGAGACAGGAAGCCACACCACAGAGCACCGAGTGGGGCGCCTGGGCATCTTCTTGGGCCCTGGATGCTGGATGCAGGGTCACCCTGACCCTGACCTTGTTGACTTTTCCCCCTCTTCTGCCATCTTCAGCCTGTCAACTGAACTGCTCTGAGCATGGCCATTGTGATTCATTCACCAAGCGTTGTATCTGCGACCCTTTCTGGATGGAGAACTTCATCAAGGTGCAGCTGCGGGACGGAGACAGCAACTGTGGTGAGCGCTGTGCTGTTCTGGGGAGTGTGGGGCTGTGCCTGCTGGCAGGGTTGGTGTTTCTAAGCATTCTCTGTTAGCAGACGACTTTCCTCCCCTTCCTCCACACCTGCTCAAGGTTAGAGGAAAAGTGGGTGTGGTGGCAGGTCCCGGTAATCCCAGCTACTCAAAGCTGAGGCAGGAAGATTGCAAGTGAGGCAGCCTTGGCGACTGCAAGACCTTCTTAAAATAAAAAAAGAACTGGGGATGCGGCTCACTGTAGAGAGCCCGGGTTCAATCTCCAGTACGTCATTAAAAAAAAAAAAATCAAATAAGGAGAACTCTGAAGCAGCCATGTGAAGAAGCAGGCTTAAATCAGACTGGCCACACACTGACTGCAGCCTGCACTGGCCCACTGCAAGGCCTGTCCTTCCAGAGCGTGCCGTAGCCTGATGGAAGCTCACAGTCCCCTCACCTAGAGCTCCGTGCGCCTGTGCACTAACCCTAACTCTGGGCTCCCCTGAGCAAGGCCATCTCAGAAGCGTGCAATCTTCTGCTGTCCTGGACTTCAAGGTCTCCCTTTCCTGAGGCCTGGACACATGCATGTCTACAGTGTGAAGCTGCCCCTGGTGGGCACCCACACCTTCCCGCTGACCTCTCTGCCAGCCCTCACCCTTCCGATTTTCTCTGCAGAGTGGAGTGTGCTATATGTGATCATCGCTACCTTTGTCATTGTTGTTGCCTTGGGAATCCTGTCTTGGACCGCTATCTGTTGTTGCAAGAGGTAAGATGATTCTCCTGTGAAATTAATTCAAACACTGTCTGCGTAGAATGACCACACTGGGTCCCAGTCATGGTCAGCATGGTCTGGCCCACCCCAGCCCTGTGTGACTCTCCTTACCCAGACACCTCTGAGCATGGCACAGCCTTTCAGTCACAGCCGTTGCTGTAGACATCTGTACCCTGGAACCCGGGGGAGAGGGGCGCGGGCCAGATCTCAGCCAGGCGTGTGACCTTGGATGCTTGGCACCTCAGCCTCACACTGGACATGAGGGTTCTGGGGTTGTTGTTCTGCCTTCCTTTCTAGTTGAGAATTGTTTGCATGTCTTTGTCTATACAAGTGTAGACTTAAGTTCATGATGACGAATGGTGCTAGGGTCCTTTCATTTAAGTCTTCCTACCTGGTGACAGAGTAGACAATGTATGTTGTACTATTGCTAGGTGTGATTTCTGTGTTTACTGTGTGCCATGATAACATTTTGTAGGTAATATCTTTTCTGTACATGTAACAGCCTTTTCCCATCTTAAGGATAAGGAAACTCAGGCTCAGTAACACCATGTCACCTGTCTGAGGCACAATTAGTAAGCAACAGGGCTAGGATTTAATCTGTAATATTACTTCACATAGAGCTTAGAAAATCAGAAGACTTTTTCAACATCCCCAGCAGCCCGGGCTGCCCACCCGACCTCTGCTGGTGTGGCGCCCCTCCCCACACACTGGAGCAGAGGGGTCGCCTCCTGCGGCTCAGAGGTCCACCCTCACCGTGCTGTGGCATGGCGAGTCCACTCTCAGGTGGCCACAGCTCCTTGCTCAGGACTGTGAGGAATAGTTTTTGAGAGGACAAATCACTGTTGTCACCTTCCCTGGCTGAGAAGTGAGGAGAGTCACCCCCCAAGACAACCACCTGCAGGCACTGACACAGAACTTCTTTCTTGAGCAGGGGTGGGAATTGTGTTTTTTAGGCAAAAAGGAAAAACCAAGAGGAAAAGCAGGTACAAGGTCCTGGATGCCACCGATCAGGAAAGCCTGGAGCTGAAGCCGACCTCCCGAGCAGGTAGGCAGTGGGACCTGGACACTACTCACCCTCTACTATGCCACAGACAGCTGGCAGCTCTGGTGCTGCAAAAGCATTTGTTTCCTTGCCCCATGAAGGGGAGGGCAGACACTGCTGAGCGGGCCGAGCTCTTCTCAGTTCCCCCTGCACTCTGCCAGCCTCTGGCGTTCCTCTGCCTGCTCGCCCCAGAGGCCCAAGTGGTCAGGGCCGGGGCCTTGCTATCCTATGCCTGGCCAGTGTGTTCTTTCTGGGCAGAGAGTAGACTAGACCCAGTGTCTCTGTCTCAGGTGTACCATGCTCCTGTCAGGTGCCTCCCATTGCAGAGGAAGAGCGGGTCATGGGCCCCGTCCTTGCTGGGCCTGGTCACTTGGTGAGGTCAGGACAGATGCCATCTGTTTATGGGAGCTGCATTCCATGTATGCTTTTCCTAAATCCTCTGCAAGTGGAGTTGTTTATATTGAACATCCTTCCTGCTGTTCTGCTGCCCCTGAACGTGGGGGATGGTGACTTGCAGCCACATCCTCAGGCTGTGCTCCCCATGAGGACAAGGCTGTGTAGCTCCTTGCCTCAGCCCTCAGCCCAAAGGACAGACAAAACTGCGCATGGGCAGGTTCAGCAGGAGGCTCATGTGTGGTCCTCCCTGAGTGACAGGTGCAGCCAGGGTCTGGTGCTCCCAGCCTGGGCTGGCTGGATCCTCATGAGACACTCTCGGGTATTTTGGAGTGATTGTTGGGATTGGGTTCTGGGGCTGGTTGGTTTGGACACAGCTTATCTGATTGGACACCTTTTTAAGGAAGGAAGGGTCTTAGTCCTTTGGGGTGGGCAGTATCAGGGCCCAGAGCACTGGCAGTGTAGGGCTCTGTTGGCAGTTGCGACTTCTAGCCTCTCCTTTGCTTTCTCTTGAGCATTTGCACCAGCCAGAGGGAGCCATCTTGCTGCTGAGTGGGATCTGCTCTGACACTCTGGCCAGACCTCTGTTCACAGCTGTGGCCTCTCTGGGGCCCGCAGCGGAGACCCCCATGACTCACAGGGTCTCAGGCACCACTTCTGACCCAACATCTCATGGCTCCTGGTTTGTGTTCTGATGAGCTGACTGCTTGGGACTATCTGAGTCCTCACTTCTGCCACATGCCTGTCCTCCACCTGCAGTGCCCACGCAGCCAGGGCAAGGGAAGAGCCCACAGGCAAGCATTTCCACGGATGGTGGCACCCTCATGTCATGTCAGGGGCTGTCCCTGCCGCACCAGGAGATGGCTTGTCCTCCAGGGCCCACGCTCTCTGCTTTCTTGCCGCCCACTCACTCCACCCTGTTCATAAAGGGACTCCAAATCCAAAAGGAAAGAGAATGCCACCAAGTGGCACTAACCGAAGCTCACAGTTGGAAGGGAAGCCCAGCCGCAGAGCCAGGTCTGATGTCCAGGCTGGGTTCTCTGGGACTTCCCTTAGTGACTGCTCCAACCAGCCAGGACTGGGCGACGCCTCCTTGTACCTTCCACTCCCAGTTGAGAGGGGACCGTGGCTGTCCTGTCCCTCAGCTCTTCTTCAGGCTGGGATGAGGCCCACGCCTGGGAAGGTCTGTTCCCTGATGCTGGGATTCCTGTCCTCCTTGTAGGCACCAAACAGAAAGGCCCGACGCTGAGCAGCAGCCTGATGCACTCCGAGTCAGAGCTGGACAGCGACGATGCCATCTTCACTTGGCCAGACCGGGAGAAGGGCAAGCTCCTGCATGGTCAGAATGGCTCCCTGCCCAACGGACAGACCCCACTCAAGGCCAGGAGCCCTCGGGAAGAGATCTTGTAGCCACCTGGTCTGTCTCCTCAGGGCTGGGCTGGTGGTTTGGTGCCCTGACTGACTCCCTACCAACCGCCTGGGGCCGCTGCTCGCCCATCCCTGCTGGTCACTCCACCCCACCACCCCACCCTAACTGCTGGTACTTGAATCACAGACTCTCCAGGAACCTTGAACTAAGCTGTGAATGAGGAGGTTTCCTCTTTAAACCTGTTTTGCAAACATCTCCTCCCCAGCCGAGGGTGAATGCAGCCCACCCCAGCACCCTCACTGGCCCCTGGTAGTGCTGCTGGCCTCAGAGTTCTGCAGCCAGGCCAGACCTAGTCCACCAGCCTGGCCACCGGCATGTTCTTTGTTCTCTTCTCTGGGCTACAGTGCGCCCCCTGGCGAGGCCCAGACGAAGTGGTACCCCACAGCTGACTGCAGAGACAGCTGCTCCTTCTCCCAGGGGGAGGGCAGGCTCTCAGGGTGGTGGCCCCTCTGGCGGTTGTGTCAGAGCAGTCAGGCCAAACCCAGATGCCCCCTCCACTTCCTCTAACCAGCACCTGCTGCTTCTGGGCTCAGGCCACCACTCCATGTTCCAGAGGAGCCAGCCACAGACTGGAATGTCGTGGCATGAGAGCATGAGCGTGACTGTCCCACTGTGGTCCCTCCTTGTCCTTCCGCCTGTCTTTTCTGTGTCCTTTATGCACACGTGGTGACTGCGTGTGCATCAACTCCTCATAGGGCTCTTGGCTACTCACAGGCAACTCTGACTTGGAAATACTCTCAGCTCCTTGGAACCGAGAGGATCCCCTGGCCCGTCACTGGCCCCTCAGCCATGGTATCTGGGAGTTGAGGAAGGGGAGCTTTGGGAGAATGACTTTTGAAAAGAGACTGACAATTTCTACTACTGCACTACTGTGTTGTGAGATGATTAAACATGTATTTAATTGTGTGCCTCCATCTCTAACCTGTGTCACAGGGCCTTCTACCAGTGCAGCCCGAAAGGTCATCCAGCCATCAGCACACACGGCCCGTGGTCCTGGGCCCTGCCTGCAATGGTGGATGGGTATGACCTGGCTGGTTACTGCTGCCCTTTGGCTTTAAGGGTGTTTTTGTTTTCTTCCGAGACCTTTTGTTAATGCAGACGTGACTCATCAAGCTAGGGGACACAGTATCCTATGATTCAGGGTAGACTCCGGTCTACTAGTGACTGCGGCTTAGGCACAGTCAGACTACCTCCCAGCTGTCACCCCCTGCCTTGACCAAACAACGCTTGGCTCCTCCACCCTCACCAAGGGTTTTCTTGTCTTTCATTTCCTAGAATGTCCAGGAAGAGGACCAATAGAGGAGACCCTTGCTTTTTTTTTTGTGCTGGGAATTGAACCCAGGGGCATTCTACCTCTGAGCTACACCCTCAGCCCTATTTTATTCTTTATTTTGAAACAGGGTCTCACTAAGTTGCGGAGGGCCTCACTAAGTAGCTGAGGCTGGTCGAGAACCCAGATCCTCCTGTCTCCGTCTCCCAAGTACTGGGATTACAAGTGTGCACCACCACGCCCGGCACTTGGGGAACTCTTAAAAAGCACCAAAACCTGAGACCTGCAAACCAATTGGGCTTAGACAAAAAGAAAAGGCTCCCAGTATCTCCTGATCGGCTCACGGAGAGGTCCTTAAGGTTGGGTGTGGCAGAGGTTGGCATTCATCAGACACAGGTCCTTGTCCTTCTGCACCATCTAGGCATCTTCATCCCTGACCCACACCACACTCCCCCGAGGGCCCCTCACTCACCTTCTCTGCTGACAGCTTCAGAGGACCACCTGGGGATGCTGCAGTCACAAATGGAGGGACTTTGTCCCAAACATCATTTAGAAGAGTTGCCCTACCAGAATGGCCACTGGATTGTTGTGAAATAAATTTTGTGTAGCCGTTGCATTTTTAAGTAATAGCTGGTGGACAGTGGTGGGGCCCAGGGTCACTTTTGTGTCAGGCCTCCACAGGCATGAAAGAAGCCTTGGTCTAGGCCTCTGCAGTGGCCACACGGGCTGCAGCAGGGCACAACAGAGTCAAGGTGCAGGTCTAAGCCACAGGCTTTTTGGTTTTTTCTGCAGAGCAGGCAGTAATACTTCAGGTCATCTCTATAAGAGCAGCATTCCCAGCCACCTGCAGTGGATGTATGTAGACCAGATGGATGGAAGCTCCCACACCAGTGGAAGTGTGGTGTGGGAGCTTCAGGACTCAGAATAAGCTGCAATGTGAGCAAACACCTAGATCTATGTGTGAGCCACCATTTCCATGACCGCAGACATGAGGCATCTCACCTGTTCCTGTATCTCGTAGCCCAGAACACTGAACTCATTTTCACATGCCCATTTCTGTGACCTTGCCTCCAGGAGCAAAGCCAAATCCAGTGCAAAGTGTTTAAGCTGAAACTTTGTGCTGTGAATGGCTGCAGCATTTCAGTATTCTTCAACTGGGAATACGGCATCATGGAGGAGAGACATTAGTTTTGTAATTTGGCTGTAATCACCCACACCCAGAACCTCTGAAGGGGCCCACTGCATGTAAGGGAAACAATGTTAGTAAACACTGGAGTCAATATGGGCTCCCAGTCTGAACAGCAGTGACCCCAAATGGGAACCAAATCAGGGGAACACCTGTGGTCACATGATTTTTCTTGGCATTTATTAGATAGCTAAATAAAAGTGTTAAACAGGTACGTGCCATCCTGTTGAAGCAGTTTAAGCTTTTGCCCAGGTAAGGCCCTTTGTCCTCAGGCAGACTACGGGAGCCCAAAAACTCTCCCTCTGAAACCCAGAGCCCCCTTCAGGTGTCATCATCTTCTATGCCATTTATACTCTGTCCGACACTTGCCCTTTTGTCTCCCATCTGCTTCCAAGTCCATGAGGCTAGAGCCGTAGCTTCCATTTATAACATTCTTACCTCAATGCACAGAAAATCAAACCTCTCATGGGGCAAGGATGTAGTCCAGTGGTACAGCACTTGCCTAGCATGCACAAGGCCTGGGTCTGATCCCTAGCACTGCAAAGAATAAAAATAGATAAATTCACTGGGCATGGTGGTGCATGCCTATAATCCCAGTACTTGGGAAGCTGAGACAGGAGGCTAGCAGGTTTGAAACCAGCCTCAGCAAGGTAGTGAGACTCTCAGCAACCTGGTGAGACCCTCTTTCCAGATTAAAAAATAATAATAAGGCTGTGGGTGTAGATCAGAGGTAGAATGCCCCTGGGTTTAATCATCACTCAGTACCACACACAAAAAAAATTATTAAAAATCTTACTGGCGTGGTGGTGCATGCTTGTAATCCCAGCATTTGGGAGGCTGAGACTGGAGGATCCGGGTTCTCGGCCAGCCTCAGTTACCAAGTGAGGCACTCCACAACTTAGTGAGACCCTGTTTCAAAATAAAGAATAAAAAATAGGGCTGAGGGTGTAGCTTGGAAGTAGAATGCCCCAGAGTTCAATCCCCCGTACCGCAAAAAAAAAATCTCACCTCATAATTTCAATGACTTAGAAGGTTGTAGCAGGGAGACTGCAAGTTCAAGGCTAGTCTGGGCAACTCAGTGAAACTCTATCTCAAAATAAAAAGAACAAGCCGGGCGTGGTGGCGCACGCTTGTAATCCCAGCATTCGGGAGGCTGAGACCGGAGGATCCGGGTTCGAGGCCAGCCTCAGCTACCTAGTGAGGCACTCTGCAACTGAGAGAGACTCGGTTTCAAAATAAAGAATAAAAAATAGGGCTGGGGGTATAGCTCGGAGGTAGAACGCCCCTGAGTTCAATCCCTAGTACCGCAAAAAAATAAAATAAAATAAAAAAAAAATAAAAATAAAAAGAACAAGGAATATAGCTCAATGGTAGAGTGCCTTTGTGCTCAATCCCCAGTACTGAAAAAAATAAAGTAAAATAAAAACTTAACCACATAATAGGCTGAAGTTGTCAGACTGGATAGTAAAGCAACCACCACCAAAAGGAAATTTAACAGATTGGATATAATTGTAAATATATGAGAGATACTTAAATTTGACATAGATTGAAAATAAAAGGCCCACAGAAGATGGACTGGGATTTTGGTTTCTATGAAGACTATGATTTAGCTACTGGCTCCCTTCCTCAAAGAGGAACATGGTACTCTTGAAATGCCAACTACCATACTCTTACTTGGAAAAGCAAGGTAACCAGCATTTCAAAGACACCAAGTGAACGCAAAACAAGTGTATAAGAAGATTCCCCCAAATCCTCTGAGAACCCTTGAGGAGACCCAAGGCTTTCAAACACTGGAAGGGGAGGCAGACATGAGGGAGAGGCGGGCTACTGCTGATGGCAGATGAACGGCCAGGCCACTGGTATCGTGGGACCACATCAGGACAACTGAAGCTCTGCTGAGGTGGGTGGGGTGGGCTGGTGGCCCCTGTAGCTTCCCAAAGTTCTACAGGTAGATCTCTGAGCAGTTGCTGGGAAGTGGTGCCTGGAGGTCATTCCCATGTTAAGCTCACCTGCAGGGACAACACAGAGCCTGCTGTGGCCTTTCACCAGACAGAGGAGCTGGTGCTATGAGGGAACAGGAGCTCACAGGCTAAAATGGCCAGATGCCACATGGAGAACACAATCCCATGGGGATTGAACCCAGGGGCATTCGACCTCTGAGCTATATCCCCAGCCCTATAGGCAATAGCCAGACATGGTGGCTCACACCTATAATCCCAGTACTTGAGAGGCTGAAACAGGAGGATTGGAGGTTTGAAGACAGCCTCTGCAATTTAGTGAGGTTTTCAGTAACCTACTGAGACCCTGTTTCCAAGTAAGAAATAAAATCGATCTGGGGGTGTAGCTTGGAGGCAGAATGCCCCTGGGTTCAATTCCCAGTACTACACACACCAAAAAAGAACACAAAAACGAAAGCAAAAAAAAAAAAAAAAAAAAGGTCTGGGGGTGTAGCTCTGAGGTAGAATGCCCCTGGTTCCAATCCTCAGTAACCAAAAATAAATAAGTAAATAAATAAAAATCTAGACCAGTAACAGTGAGCAAATACTTTGGCAGTTTGTAGTATGAAACAGGACCACAAAAAGAAAAAAAAAATAACTTGAAGTGTATTAACAATCCAAAACCAATATCCTAAAATAATTTTAAAAAATAGTAAGGGTGGGCAAAACCAAAGGAACATAAGAATATAATAAATAATCTTACTAGGAGCCGGGCATGGTGGCACACGCTTGTAATCCCAGCATTTGGGAGGCTGAGACAGGAGGATCCGGGTTCACGGCCAGCCTCAGCTACCTAGTGAGGCAGTCTGCAACTTAGTGAGAACCTGTTTCAAAATAAAGAATAATAATCCCAGCATTCGGGAGGCTGAGACCAGAGGATCTGGGTTCGCGGCCAGCCTCAGCTACCTAGTGAGGCACTCCGCAACTTAGTGAAACTCGGTTTCAAAATAAAGAATAAAAAATAGGGCTGGGGGGTATAGCTCTGTGGTAGAATGCCCCTGAGTTCAATCCCCAGTGCCACAAAAAAAAAAGAAGAAAAAATAGGGCTGGGGGTATAGCTTGGAGGTAGAATGCCCGAGTTCAATCCTCAGTACCGCAAAAAATAAATAAATAAATAAATAATCTTACTAGGAAGATTTATATGGTAAGTTAAACCAATGGGGTAAATAAATGATTACTATTAATAATAATATAAATAAAAGCAATGTTATTACTTTCATGTGTGTGCATAGTACTAAGGATTGAATTCAAGCGCATTTCTACCTCTGAGCTATAGCCCTTTTTTACTTTTTATTTTGAAACAGAGTCTTGCTAAGTTAGCGAGCACTGGCCTTCAACCTGCTATCCTCCTGTGTCAGCCTCCCAAGTACTGGGGACTAAAGGTGTACACCACCATGCCTAACATATTATTATTATTATTATTATTATTATTATTATTATCATCATCATCATCATCATCATTTGGTACTAGAGGTTAAACCCAAGGACATTCTACCACTGAGCTTCAACCCCAGCCATTTATTTATTTTATTTTATTTATTTATTTATTTTTGTGGTACTGAGGATTGAACCCAGGGGCTCCCTACCTCTGATCTATACCCCCAGCCCTATTTTTATCTTATTTTGAAGCAAGACCTCACTAAGTTGCAGAAGGCCTCACTAAGTTGCTAAGGCTGGCCACAAACGTGCCATTCTCCTGTACTGGGATTACAGGGATGCACCACTACACCTGGCTAGTATTATTACATTTAAACAGGTAGAAAAAATCTGCTACCCAATGGAAAGGAAGAAAAAAACCAAAAAATAAAGTAAGTGGAAATTGTGAAATAGTAGCAGAAATAAGTTCTACTAGCATTAGCTAAAATGAATGTAAACACCATGAGCTTATCACAACAGACTCCTGCTCTTCCTTCTCATCTCCACTTGTCTTCCCTGCAAGAGGACACTGGCTCTTAAGCAGGCCAATGCCTGGACCCCAAGAAGCCTGCGGTGAGCCAAGGCGATGGGATGGACTTCACTGTGCACATAAATTAGCTGACTGAGAAAATAAGTACATATGTTGAGGATAATGGGAGCCAGTTTTCATACTCTCTGAAAACAGTTTTGTGTACATGAAAAAAGGAAAGGCTAGAAAGAATCCTAAGGTATTGAACTGAAATTGGTTCCATACCTTGTGGGTAGGTATGGAACCCATAGGCTTAAACAAATAAACTACTATACACAGAGATACAGATGTATATACTTACATGACTATATATACATATATAGTTTATATATAAATATATATATATATTTATAGGCTATAAATATATATATATATTTGTTGACTGACTCATGTTCCTACTCAACGGGTGGGGACAGACGCAATTTCACCTCAGTAGTAGTAAGTCTACCACATCTAAGGCATTTCTATGGAGAAGCATCTGATTCCAAGACCAAAAGTACAAAAAGAAAATCCTGGAATGTTGTTGTGAGTGAAGAAATGTTAAAAAAAAACAAAACAAAAAACAACAACAACAAAAAAAACCCCAGCCAGGTGGGGTGCATGCCTGTAATCCCAGCATATGGGAGCCTGAGACAGAAGGATCTGGGTTCGTGGCCAGCCTCAGCTACCTAGTGAGGCCCTCCGCAACTTAGTGAGACCTGGTTTCAAAATAAAAAATAAAAAATAGGGCTGAGAGCTGCGCATGGTGGCGCATGCTTGTAATCCCAGCATTTGGGAGGCTGAGACCGGAGGATCCCGGTTCGAAGCCAGCCTCAGCTACTTAGTGAGGCACTCTGCAACTTAGTGAGACCCTGTTTCAAAATAAAGAATAAAAAAAAAAGGGGCTGGAGGTATAGCTCAGAGGTAAAATGCCCGAGTTCAATCACCAGTACTGCAAAAGCCAAAAAAAAAAAAAACAAACAAACAAAAAAAAAACTGGGCTTGGTGGCGCACGCTTGTAATCCCAGCATTCATGAGGCTGAGACTGGAGGATCCAGATTTACGGCCAGCCTCAGCTACCTAGTGAGGCACTCCACAACTTATTGAGACCCGGTTTCAAAATAAGGAATAAAAAATAGGGCTAGGGGTG
>PVLC010028290.1:0-20934 GCA_004027655.1 Graphiurus murinus
CATTGTAATTTCACATCACAGTGAGCTACAAAGAGGTAGATTCATGCATGCATGGTGTATTACCCTCCTACATGTGCAGAGGTCTGAGGGCTGCTTTCCTCCCTAAGTCTCAGACGGAGGCCTTTTTGGGAAACTCAGGACACTCATGACTTTGTCCCTTCCCAGTGTGTCCTCTCCTCTCACAGGCAATGCCTTTCTTGATGGCTGTGTTCCAGATGGAGAGCTTTTATGACAGGGACGTAGGAGGAGGTGTTCTTCGGTCTTAACACAGTGGTTAATGAGGTATTGAGCTTGAAGCAGGACACCTTGATTCTGCTCTTATACCATCTGGGTCACAAGATAGCCAGGTGGATTCAGGCAAGTCACTTTAACCTCCGGAAACATGAGTTTCTTCTCCCCGAAGTAAAGGGGTGGGGCTGCACAGCTCAATTGTAATAATAGACTCCTTAAACTCAGCATTATTCAATGCGCCAGTTGCCATAGTAGACATTCCACATAAGATGCGCAAATGCTCAAAATAGCCCTCTGACAGAGATGTTATTATCATCTTAACTTGGGGGATGAGAAAACTGAAGCCCAAGGGAGGTGAAGGTGTGTGCCCAGATTTGCACAGCTAGAAGTCAGCAGAACAGGGATTCTGTAGCCTGTTTCAAACGCCTGAGCCATAGGCTACCTCTAACCAATTATTACTGTGCAAAGTCTGATAGAGAATACAAATTTGGAATATAAATCTCAGAATCTCATATAAGCCATGAGAAGATAGAGCAGAGTGTACACAGCCTCATATTTCTGCCCTAACCAAGGCTTTATTGAGAGCCACTGATAGAAGATACAATTAATATATCATCAATACAATAAATGCATTCTTTTTTTTTTTTTTTTTTTTGCAGTACTGGGGATTGAACCCAGAGGCATTCTACCTCCCTCCGAGCTACACCCCAGCCCTATTTTTCATTCTTTATTTTGAAACAGGGTCTCACTAAGTTGTGGAGGGCCTCACTAAGTAACTGAGGCTGGCTGAGAACCTGAATCCTCTGGTCCCAGCCTCCCAAAAACTGGAATTACAAGCATGCGCCACTATATCCGGCTACAATAAATGCATTCTAATTGGGATATAGCTCACTCAGATTTTGAAATGAAAGCAGATACAGCATCTATGGTATTTATTGAATAAATAAAATAAGCAGCTGATCGTGGTGGTACACACTTGTAATCCCAGTACTTGGGAGGCTGAGATGAGAGGATTGCAAGTTTATGGCCAGTCTCAGCAACTTAGTGAGACCTTGTTTCAAAATAAAAATAAAATAGGGACAGAGGTGTAGCTCAAAGGTAGAATGCCCCTGGGTTCAATTCCCAGTACCAAAATAAATACATAAAAAATTTTTGTTGAGTAAATTTGAAATAACCTTGCTACTGAGAACTTTTGGGGGTCTCTGTCCTTTTTAAAATCATTTAAAATCACTGTCCTTTTTCTACACTTAAGGGTCCTCACATTAAACATTCCTTTCATGCATCAGTAAGTTCTGAGTCCGGCAATTAATTATGGTAATGTTAAAGGTCTTTTATGTTTGTGATACACACTCACGTTCTGCAGGCTTATTACAAATGGTAATTTTTTCATTAACTCCCCTCATATTCATTATTTGCACTCTATTATATCTTAGTTGATAATTTATATAACATTTGAAAGTAATAAAACTGTTTTTCATTAAAGTCATTCTATGATTCCAACTTTTCACTCAGGTTAATAAAAAACTGTTTCGCAGTGGTGGGGTGGGGGGTGAGGGGTGAATAAAGATTAGCTTCCATACAGCCAGTCTCTTTGAAAACTTGCAGGAGAGGTTGGGGATTCCACTCTGGAGCTAAGCAGTGGACTTCAAAACTTTGCTCTGCTGCTTAATATCTGTGGGGTGTTGAGCATCCCAGTGTTACTTCCTTTTGTCTAATTTCCTTTATCTGTAAAATGAGGACCGTAGAATAATAGCTACCTGCTGTTAATAAATGCTGTGAGCTGCTGGAATGAATGAGCTGAGAACGTAATAAAACTTCCCCAGTACATCCATGAATCAAATATGGAGCATTACTCTTCTTTAAGAAAAATCAACAGGAAGCTGTCACGTTGATAAGGAATTTGCAAGAAACCGGGGTGAGATTGGAAGGGAATGAATTTCACTGCTGCAACGGGAGCCTATCATTGTGTCCTTCAGTCACACTGTGAAGAGCCTGCAACTCCTCCATTTAAATGCAGAGGCTCCCGAGAAAAGATGACAAGGATCTCAAGGAGATAATTTCAAAATTGCCACTGTTTTCTCCGTCGCTGCCTATATTGATACTGTCTTGTCCGTTATGCTAGAGAGAGAGGGGCTTCTTGAATCTCAAATATGTGCTCAACGCAGGCAGGGAAGAGGGCGAATTACTGGAAATGATAATCAGCTAATTATATTCTCTCATAATTGAGACATTGATTTTCCCAACAGTGGTTCATCCCAGTCTGCCACCTCCTGCCAACCAGAGTTGGGAAAAGTTTCAGGTCACAAGATAATAATAATAACAACAACAGCAGCAGCAAAGAGCATTCTGCAGAGTTTCAGCGTCCACACAGCATTCCCTATTTATTAACTCATCTGGTTCTTTGTAAGAACCCTGCAAAATAAGCAAGCAAGTCAATGGCTGTGCCAGCTCTGCAGGTACACAGGTCAAAAACTCTGGCATCACTTTTGATTCCTCTTTCGAACAAAGCCAGCATCCAGCCTGCCAGCAAATCCTGTTGACTATTCCTTCAAAGTAGGCACTGACCACTCTCCACCACCCCGGCCTCACCGCTGCAGGCTATTGTCAGAGCACATCTGGATTGGAATGACCTCAAACTGTCTCCCTGTTCATGCCTTCTACCCCATTATAGTTTGAATACAAAATGTCCTCTACAGTAGCCAGGCATGGGGGCACATGCCTGCCATGTAATTGGGAGGCTGAGACAGAAGGATCACAGGTTCAAAGCTGGTCTCAGCAACTTAGTGGGGTACCTCAACAACTTAGCAAGGCCTTGTTTCACAATAAAATATTAAAAATAGCGCTGAGGGGTGTACCTTGGAGGTAGAATTATCCTGGGTTCAACCCCCAGTAACTCTCTCACACACACACACACACACACATACACACACACACACACACGCATGCACACACACATGCACACACACAAACATCCCCTAGAGAAGCTCATGTGTAACCAGGTTCTGAGTTAAGGTATGGCTGGAAGAGGTGAATCACTGAGGCTGTGGCCTTGGGAGCTGTGTCTGCCCCTGGCCCCCTCCTCTAGATCTCTTTCTGCTTCCTGGCAGGATGAGGTGAGAGCAGCTTTTCCTCCTCTACCATCCCCTGGCTCTGTTGCTATGGTTCCTGCCTTGGAGCTGTTTGCCCATGGACTGACCGCTGAAACTGTGAACCACAAGTAAATATTCCTTCTTCCAAGTTGTGCTTAACAGGTGTTTCGGTCACAACGACAAAAGAAAGCTAACTAAAACAGACCCGCAATAGTCCATTCTCAGCCCGATAGTCACACTGGGGCCTTTCAAAGCACAAAGCCGATCCTATCACTTCTCTGCTCAAAATCCTCTTCGGTTTTCCATCTCACGTTGATTAAGCATCAGAGTCACTAGAAGCTTCTGCACAATCCGGTCAGTGTTACTCTCTGCTCTCAGCACCTTCCACAGACTCCCTCATACACTCTGCTTCAGGAACATGGGCTTCCTTGCCATTCATTGATCAGGCTTGGATCGGTCTTTTATTTTCTTTATTCTATTGTTGAGCCCCGAGATATATACTGGTTCAATAAATATTCGTGTAGTATAGTAATTTTTAAAAATCAACTATGGAGCCAGATCACCTAGGATTGCATTGCAGATTTGCTACTTACTACTTACTATCTGTGACCTGGACCCATCTCTTCACTTATAAGATGGTGCTAAAAGAAGGACTTAGTTCATGGGAGTAATGAGTTGAATCATGTTCCCCCAGTCAGTATCTACAAGTCCTTATCTGGAACCCATGAGTATGACTTTATTGAGAAATAGGCACAGATGTAATTTCCAAATGTGATGGAGTTAAGGATCTCAGCATGAGATCATCCTGGACTCGGGGTGGACCCTAAGTCCACTCCTGGTGTCGTTATGAGTAAGGAAATGGAGATTTGAGACACTGGGGAGAAGGCCACAGAAGCAGAGTTTAGGGTCATGCAGCCACAAACCAGAGAATGCCAGGAGCCACCAAAAGTTGGGAAAGGTAAAGATGGATTCTCCTTAAGTCCCTCAAAAGGAAGATGTCCCTGTTAACAACTTGACTTCAGACACCTCCAGAACTGTGAGAAAATAAACTTCTGTTGTTGTTGGGTTTTTTTTGGGGGGGGGTTGCGGTACTGGGGATGGAACTCAGGGGCATTCTACCTCCGAGCTACACCCCCAGCCCTATTTTTTATTCTTTATTTTGAAACCGAGTCTCACTAAGTTGCGGAGTGCCTCACTAGGTAGCTGAGGCTGGCCACGAACCTGGATCCTCCGGTCTCAGCCTCCCGAATGCTGGGATTACAAGCATGCTCCACCACGCCCGGCTCACTTCTGTTGTTTTAAGCCACCAAATTTGTGATAATTTGTTTCTAGGGTTATGGGAAGGACTTGATGATCTTATCTACACAAAGAGCCTTATTACAAGTAGCTCTATAAGAGCTGGCTATTAGTATGGTACTTATTTTACAGACAATGAAATCAAGTGGTGAGAGAATGGATGTTTTATCTAAGAGCTCCTGGCTACAGAGCCAGTGGCTCGGGAATGAGAACGCCAATGTTGTGGCTTCAGGTGCTGTCTGGCATTTTGACCACAGATCACCCTGGCTGGCCACAGTCTCAATTAAATTCCCAACATTCCAGGAGTTGGCCTCATGCTTTTCCTCATCAACCAAAACTCCCCCGGAATTCTGTGAATTGCTACTGTGGACCATTCAGATGGGAAGCAGAGCACAGTCTCCTGGCCCTTCAGTTTGCACAGAGATCAGAGGACTGGGTGTTAAGACAACTGGGTGTGCCTGGTCAGACCCCCAGCTGCCCAGTGAGCCAGCCACTTCACAAGACTCCAAAGCCACAGGCTCTGCAAGTGGGAAATGTCTGCCTGTGGACTTGAGTTAAGAGTCTAGTCAAAACTAAGTAGCTTCAAGAAGCACAGTTTCTAGACACCAGAGGGTCCCCAAACAGCTGCCTGGGCTATCCCTGCAGAAGCTGTTCCTTTAAATCAGGAAGTCCTGGATCACTGCCCAGGACTGATCACCATTTCTGGCCTTGGGGAGAATGATGATGGGAGTGATGATGGTACTGGTGGGAAGTAGAGGGGGGAGGGTCTTCAAATGAAACCATTCTCCCCACTCACCAGCAAGGGATGGCCAGCACTCGGGAACTGTGGGATCCGGTGGCAAGAGGGAAGTGGCAAGACAGCAGGGCAAGTCTTCCCTGACTGTGATGTCTCCCTCAGGTTCCCTCTGGTGATTCTGACTTTGACCACGCTTCCTTTCCTTCCTTGTGAGCCCTGTGTACTCGCTAATAAATTACCTTCTTGAACCACGCATCTTGTAAGAGGAGTGCACCTCATTAGGTAGAGGAGTGGGCCTCTGGCTGTGTGCCAGAGAGTGCTGCTTTTTGGCCGGCACAATCTGATCACCCTCTCTCATGGAGAGGTGGTCAGGGTGGGGTCTGTTATCCAGAGAGGCAAAGGGTAGAACTCAAGAACAAAAGTACCACCGCCTGCATCCTAAGAAAGCAGGAAAGCAGGTCTAAGCCAGTGCCTAAGGCAAGGTCAGGAGTGAAAGCAATATGGAGGACTGGAGGAAAAAGCACTGGGCAGAATGGCTGGGTGACCAAGAGGAGGTTAACATGGGGTTGGGGGAGTCCTGGGATTCTCTCCCAGGACCCCAGGTGAGAAATTATTACAAAGCAGTCAAACTGTCGTATTCTGCAGTCAATCTGCCTGCATTCAGACACCAGCTCTGCAGCTTTCTAGTTCTGTGACTAAGACAAAAACCTCTCAACATCCCAACTTTCATCTCCTTACATTTGCAAGAAAAATGAAGTGAGTTAATTCACAAACAGTACTTAGGGTCTGGCGTAAAACAAGTGCTCGATAAATATATGAACACATAAATAATATATTTATCAGCAAGTAAAGCCACAATAAATCTATGATATGGAGAAAAACTCCCAAGTTGGAGAACTAAGACTGACAGATCAATGAGATGGGGGTGGGGAGAACAGGGAAGCAGATATTTCCGGGCTTTTGTGTCTCAACCTCTAGTTTGAACAAGTATGTTTCTGAAAGGTCAAAGTAAAAGGAACTATTGTTGGCCAAGTCCTGTTTTTGATGCATTAAGAATTAGAGCCCATAAGGCAATTCGACAGTTCCTGATTCTAGCTCAGATTTTGGTTAGAATAAATAAAAAGAAGTGCTCAAGTTAAAAAAAAAAAAAAAGAGCTAGATCCCAGTGTGGCAGTACACCCCTCTAATACCAGTACTTGGGAGGCTAAGACAGGAGGATCACAAGTTCAAGACAGCCTGAGAAGTGTAGGGAAACCCTTAGCAACTTAGCAGGACCCTGTTTCAAAACTAAAATGGGCTGGGGATGTAGCTCAGAGGTAGAAAGCCACTGGGTTCAATCCCTAGAGCTTGGGTGCACATACACACACACACACACACACACACACACACACACACACACACACAAAGTTAGAGTCAAGTTCCTATAGTAAATCTTTTGATACTTTCCTAATCATTCCTTCCCAATTATTTTTATTCCCTGGGGGGTTTGAGGAAAGATTGGTTTTCTCAAAATAGGGATGGCTCAGCTGCTCTTCTAGAGCCATAGGAGGCAAGCCAAGACATCTACAAAGGAATTACAGGTAGACTGAAACTGTAGCCAAGACATCTCTGAGGGGATCCATATTGAATTCCATAAACTCTGGGCCCCCTCTGATGAGAGAGGCATGCTACCTTCCAGAAGGCCAGGATGGTCCCTGCATCAAAGAGTACCACCAGGTGGAAGGGAACAGACAGTCACTAAATGATTACAAATTGGCATGGCCCATGATGAAAAGTCCGAATGAGAGGGCCATTGGAGAAGAGGCATTAACTGTGGCCATATGTCAAAGAGAAGCTTGGGCTCCATTCAACTTCCAGCCTCAACACTTAGGAGCTGCAGAGCTTTGTGAACTTCACAGTCTCGGTTTCTTCACCTGTAAAATGGCACTAATACTACCTATGGGTTTGTAGGGAGGATGGTTTGAAATAATACGTAACATAGCCCATAGATGTAACATGAATTCTGTTCCCTTCCGTTGCAGGGGGTCTGTTAAAGGCTTTATATAGTGGGGACATTTAAGCTGGTTCTGAAGCATGGATAAAGCCTTCCAGGTAGAGTGGGTTGAATTTCAAAGATAATATTGTGATTTCTGCCCAACTTTCCAGGAACCCATATGCCCACTGATTGACAGCAGTTTTGCAAAGCCAGACATGTCTGTATTCTTTTTCTGGATCTCTTTTTATTTATTTTTTATTTAATGGTTATTTCATGGTACTTAGAAAACATCCTCTAACTGCCAGCAGCAAAGTGGCCAAAAATATCACAGGGACCACTAAATGTGCCAAGAAACAGAAAGGAAGACAGGAGCCGATTTCCTTCCATTCAAATGGAGTGAAGTCTGGCAGGTGGGGGGAACAGCATTGAACTTAAAGGAGAGGTAGCCAGGTTCAAAGCTGCACCTGTGCTCTCCCCGCTCACCCCCATTAATGGCTGTGCACAAAGGTACCAAAGCCACGCTGGATTGTGCTGTAGCCAAGCCACCAGACAACTTCCACTTCTCAAGTACCTGAAATTCTGGCCAAGCTTGGAGAAGAAGGCTGTCTCTGGGGATGAGTTCTGGGATGGGAAGAGGGAAGAAACCTCAGTAGTACTTCAGGTGTAATGCCCCTGACTCTGGGCACCTCTCTAGGGAGGCTGCAGGGAAGCAGGTCCAAACTGGTGATGAGCTGGCCCTCTCATTCCTGTCTGTAGGTGTGCCCACGCAGAGCCTCCCTGCCTCTCTACTTGGGGCTGGCGGCTGGACTATCTTCTTCAAGATGGAGCACTGGGGACATAATGGTTGTCTGCCCGTTCACTTGGATGACACCTCCCCATCTCAGGCTGTCCTCTGTCTGGACGGCCCACCCATATCTACCTTCCTGACCTCAAGATTCAATTCAAATGCCACTTCTCTGTCAACTGGGAGCAGGATCCCAAGAGGAGGAATCATATGGTCTTATTTTGTTCCTCATGCCTAGCACAGTGCTCCCAACATGCTGGGGAGACAGACAAGCCATCAGATTCAACCAGGGTGGGAAGCGTTACAGCACTAAGAACACGATCTATCCCTCCATAAAGGATTAAAAACTGAGGACTTCCTGGAAGAGGGGCAGGGGTCTGTAGGATGGATGCATGTCAGCTAGAGAAGGAGAGATGAAGGATGTTCCAAGGAGGGGAAACAGCCTGGGTGAAGGCCAGGGACAAGGTTTTGGCATCTTTGTGGGGATCTTAGCTTGCCAGGTGTTCCAAAGGAGGCGGGGGGGGGGGCAGGGACCAAGCTGTAGAGGGTGTGCCATGTGCGGCTTTTCTCAGAAAGAAGTGAGGATGGTGCGGAGCAGAAGCAGGGCAAATTCAGACTTATATTTTAGAAAGGTCACTCTTGGCTGCAAGGTGGAGAATACATTGGAAAATCAAAACTGAGAGGAGCCAGGAGCAGACAGGAGCCCGAGGGAGCCTCGGGAACAAGATAAGAATTGGGAGGGCAGCGGCAGGGAGGGTCCTGCAGACATATAGGAAGCAGCAGCAACCAGGATGAATGAACAGGAACTGAAAAATGCTGCCTCTTGAAAGGCAGAGGTCCCTGGATATAAAAGTGGGAACTACATTTGGTCATTTTAATCTGCCGCAAGCTCAATGATGTTAAGCATTCTAGTCTGAAGAAAAAAAAAAACAGTCTTTTTTTCTTATTCGTGGATTCTTTTTTTTATTTTTTTCTCCATAGTCTTACAAAGGCAAAACAAATAGCAGCAAAGTAAAATGAGATCTTTTTGAAATAAAATGCTATGAACTCAGGACTAGTTTTAGAAATTGGAGAGACTCAAAGAACCCACAGGATCTGCCTTTTAGAGACCGCTCCTTGAAGAGGAACCCCTAATGCCCCCTAAGGAGATAAGGAGAAGAAAAACATCTCAGGCCAGAGCAGACTTCAGTTGAAAACTGTACAAAAAAAATCAATGTCAGAAAGGGTTTTGTAAAAGAGAAATGCCTAATCAGTATCGATTTAATAGGCCACTTTAGCAGTGGAAGAAGAAATGTTGATATTCTGTGCTGGCTATTTTATAATCACCAGAGTACTTAGCTTCATGTAAACCATCTCATCTTCATTAGAAATAAGGGTAATTTTATTCATTGGAAAGAACTCTTCAATTTATAGAATCTTAATTGCGCAGGGTTTTACATTTTGATAAAGGAAGCTCCATTGGGGTCAGGAGTGGGAGACGGGCAGAAAGGAGGATTCATCCCTAATGACAGAGACCCCAGGGTCACCATGGTATTTGAGGACTGCATCAGTCAGACCAGGTTGGAGTATGCTGTGGAAACTACTTACTGTCTTACTGTTTTTGTTTTGTTTTGTTTTCTGGTACCAGGGATTGAACCCAGGGGCATTCTACCTCTGGGCTTTAAGAGAATACCACAAACTGGGTAATTTGTAATGAACAAGGATTTATTTGGCTCACGGTTCTGGAATCCAAGATCAAGGGGCCTGCATCTGATCAGGGCCTGCATTCCCTACCATCCCGTGGTGGAAGGCAGAAGGGAGAGAGACAAAGAGTGAGAATGAGAGGGAGAAGGAGACCAGCAGAGACAGAGAAGGATATCAAACTCCTAGCCTCCACCAATCTATTCACGGGGGACCCTCAGGACCCCAATCTGTCCCACTGGGAGGTAGAGTAGGGATTGTTTCAATACATTCATTTTGGGGAACACATTCAAACCGGACCCTCAGACTACAAAAACATGGCATTAAGTAAGCGGTGGGATTTACAAGTCTAGAGTTGTGGGTTTGGACTAAAGATAGAAATGTGCTAGTCACATGAAACCATGGGTTTTGATGAGATTTCCTAGGCATGGGGGAAATGATAATATCACTGGCTGTTAGAGCTAGTAGCAGAGTAAGACTGAGAGCCTGGGTCTTCTGAGTCGCAATACCATCTTACTGCCCCACAGCCCACAGAGATGATGTATGGGGTCACCACCTCATTTGGGAGCTGGAGCCTCCCTGACCTTGCGGACACTGGACCCTGAGGAGTCAGTTCCAATCCAAATTGGTTCACCCTGGTGGCTACACACGATGCCCCATATCTGAAGTCCTCTGAAATGGAAGGAGGTAGACCTCGGTCAGGCAAACAGAGGGCTATATGTTGGGCTCAACTAGAACAACTTCCAGTTGATCTGGGATGTACAAAGTGGAATGTGTCACCTTAAGAAGTAAAGAGTCCCCTACCACCAGCAAAAGTCAAGTGACCATTTGCTCTGACTGTTGTGGGACGGTGTCTGATGAGGGTTTGGGCAACCTAGGCCGTAACCTTTTATGACCTGTAAGAGCTTCGAAGGTGTTAGAGCAGGAGATTTTCACCCTCTGCCTCGCTGGGCTAGCCCTTCTTGCTATTTCTTGTTCTTGAAGCATGGAAAATATGGGGCCTCTTAATGCACACATGAGAGAGCCGCACAGACATTGAACAAATGTTTCATCAAAGCCCCCATGACGGGGAAGGACAGTGCCCGACTGAGGGCCCTTCTCCTCCTGGCTATAGTTTGAGCGCTCTCCTAAAGGACTTTCCATTGACAGATTTTTCCTACTTGTGCCTTTAACTTTGTCTGACCTCACGCTCCCCCATCTCCTAGTCAAATAGTTAATGATCTGTTTTAAAAAATGACAATGGGAAGCCATTTCCTACTTGAAGGGAATTTAGAGGTGAACCTTTTTGTAACATAAGTCCTTACAGTTCGCATCTCCAGACCTCCACGTATTGAGCCTCTCTGCACCGGGATCCTGCCATTCAGATCATCCTCCTGGGCATTTCCATGAAGAGAATAGTCAGATGGACAAAACTCGAGGGAAAATGTACCCAAAGGATGACATGGCTGCATCTGGGGTCTTAGAAGGGCCCCCCCTTTCCCATGTAAGGACTGTGCCTGTACCCAGCACAGCTGGGAGCATGGTCCTCACTGTTGGGGCCACCTTATTCGCTTCGGGAATGCTCCCTCTCTACTGCTGCCTCCCTGGCACAGGATCTGAGTCATTTTGCCCTCACCTGGGCACTTCGTGGTACAAAAGGGCACCAGAGGCCCACATAAGGCTGCAGAGAATATTACTACTGCTGGTGTCTTTATAGTGGGATCTGAAAGAGAATTGGTACCAGCAGAGGGGGCAGCAAGGGCTAGGGGTGCAGGCTGGATCCCAGAAGGGGGATGAGAGAAGCCCAGAACAGACATCCTCCGGAGAAACCCCGCCGCTGTATGTGTGTGGAAAGGAGGAGAGGCCCAGCTAGGGTGCCACTGCCTCCAGGCTAGTCTTATAGTTGACCTTCATTCATTTATCCAATCAGTTATTCACTCAATACACTCAATATTTATTTACTGGGGACTAATGTTCAAAGCATTGTGAAGGGGTATGGTAGGGTCAAGGATATAAATAAAACAATTTGGTGAATACCTTCTGTATTACCATGATGAACACGGCAACACCCAGAGAGATTAGCCAGGCATGGGTGCTGCTGGCCTCATCCAATGCGGACTGAATTCCAGGGTGTGGGACCTTGGATAAGACAGTCACTAATAACAATGAGTGCTATAATTTATCAAGGCACTTGTCTAAGCACTCCTGACTTTACTCAATTGCTCTAATCTTTAATTTCTTCATCTGGAAAGTAAGGATAATAATCCCTGCCTCACCAAGTTGTTGTGAGGATTAAATAAGTCAGTGGTGAGTATAAATTTGCCAACATATTGCCTGGTCCATGCTGGGTGTTTATGACATATTACTTCCTTCCCTCTCCTCTCTGCTCTCAAGTAGCTCATAGTCTGGTGGAGGGGGGGAGGAGGGTTTAGGTAATGAACATGAGTGTGAGGATCAAGTTCCAAAGGACAGTTGTGACCCAATGCTGTGGGGCTCCAGAAGAGCCAGGCATTCCCTGGAGCTGGGAGTATTAAGAAATGCTTGGTCTCACTTTTATCTAGGTCCCTGAGCCCTGCTTCCCCTCCCTAACTGAGGTGTCACTGAGCTCTGGGAATGCCTCATGCCCCAGGTCCCCTGGGTGAAGGCAGGACCCACTCCCAAGGGGCCTTAGATGAAACCTATCCATCCTGGCCACATCCTTGCAGTGACCAAAGGAAATGGGCTGCAGGGGAATCCAGTGGAAGCCAAGCCAGTAGGCAGAGCCCAGGGCCCGAGCAGACAGAGCCCTCCTCTCTCCCTCGTGCCGGAGGAGCAGAATCGTTGGCTTTGCAGAATGCATCTTGACAACTCATCAGAGGATGTCAGCTTCAGCTAAGGCTTTAGAAATGACAGTGATTTGTTTGTTTCCACTGAAGAACTCAAAAGAGAGGCAGGATTTTGACTTAACTCCAACGAAAAGAGCATCATTTGGTAACAGACTGGAAACACAGAATCGTGGAGTCACAGTATCTTATGGCTGGAAGGGAGGGCAATGCCTGTCCCATGAGCAGGTTGTGACAAGTCCATGAGTCAGTGTGTGTGTATAAGGTGCCTCCTACACACTTTGACACATAGTAGGTAAACACTAATTGATCCTGTGATTCAACCCCTTTGTTTCAAAGATGAAGTATTGGGCCAGCAATGGCTGCTGTTCATGTCCCAAACCACGTTTGCCATCTGCCTCTCTGTTCACGTACACTGGCACCTCCTCCTACCCGCTAAGCGAAGAGCCAGCCATGACTCAAGGCCCAGAAGAGCTGAGGCTCCCCTGACCTCTGTTCAGTCACTTGCCACATTGCAGGGGATCCACCCCACAGCACCTCCCAGTCTGCTTCTGGCTTCTTAGCACCGCCACTGTTGTGCCCCTAGTTGTGCCTCATCGTTCCTCATGTGGGCCATTGTCACAACCTCATAATCTCCCCACCCTCGTTCCCTCTTCTAGCTTCTGTGTCTCTTCTCTCCACACAATTCTACCCAGGATGCTATATGAATGTTTCCAAAGGCAGCTCAGCTGCCGCTCCTTTATCCCAAGACCTTCAATGGCCCCCCGCTGTCCACTGCATTAAGTACAGCTCCTTACTCCGACAGTCAAGATCTAATCCAATAATGCTCTGTACTTGCCCTATAAATGATACTTGATGAAACTTAATCATCTGCTGTTTCCCAAACCTGGGCTTTCTGCCCCATCTACCTACTCCAAGGTCTCTGTCTGACACTCCATCCTCAAGCTATTCTTGTCCAAATCCAACTCACCCTCCAGAGCCTTCGTGTATCATTTCTACTAGGAAGACCTCTCTCCCCTTTCTAACCAGAAGCTGTCATTTTTACCCTACGTGCCTACAGAACACTCTGGTGCAAGTCTCTCCTGAGACACCCACACAGCGGACCCTGGACCGAGGGCAGTTAGTTGCCTTTGAATGCTCTACAGTGCTGAGCAGGGCTGTGTACACCACGGGTACCAAGCGTCAGCTGGTCTGTATTGTGGCATTTCTACCTAACTGCCAGGTCATCTATATCCTGTTCCATCTGCCCTGGGCCAGGTTTGTGCTGTCTGCTGCTCAAGGAGGGAGACTCTTGAAATCTGGAGGTAGTAGTACTGGTGTATGTTAAATGACAATTGCAGATGTCACAAAATTGCCAAACCCAGAGAACCCTTAGGTATCATCCATCCCTAAGGCCCTCATTCTACAGAACAAGAAACCAGGACTCAGAGACAGAAAGTGACTTGTCCAGGGTCACATGGAGGCTGAACTGCAACTAGAACTGCTGCAGATGGAACCCAGGGCCTTGTGCATGCTAAATGAGTGCTCTACCAGTGAGCCACACGCCAGCCCCCTCTGTGCTACCAGTTACTGTCCTTGTTTCCCCCTCAAACTATGGCTGTGGATTTTAGCAGAGGAACTAAATAGAGATGTCCTAGTCTCTCTTTCTGGACCTGAGCTTCCTTAAGAAGTGAGAAGATACTTGACCAGAGTGACATTGGGAATCCAGGAACCCAGAAAGAAATCCTTTTGGGCTGGTTCATGAACTGAGCCCATCTAGAGAATAACCAGCTCTCCCAATTCCTACACCAACCTTTGAAATACTTGAGGCTATGTATTCATGAACATGTGTGCATGGATGTGCATGTGCGCATGGGTACACACACACACACACACACACACACACACACACACACACACACACATACACGCCCAATTCTTAGAAAAACCTGATCCAAGACTGAGCTGTTCTCTAACTATCCATCTCAGGACTCAGTTTTCTCTTACAAGTGTTAAGACAATTAGACTAGACAGAGTCTGAGTCCCCTGCCAGGGAGTATTCTATGATACCAGCATAGCATCTATCCCCTTCCCCTCCTCCCAGACACCGGAGCCAACAAGGGGGGAGCCCAGCTCCCTGGCCAGCGATGACCAGCATTGGCAGACAAGTCTGTAGCATAGACCTCCTGGCACAGAGAGTGTCCATCCA
The DNA here is from genome assembly GCA_004027655.1 of Graphiurus murinus. Taxonomy (NCBI): domain Eukaryota; kingdom Metazoa; phylum Chordata; class Mammalia; order Rodentia; family Gliridae; genus Graphiurus; species Graphiurus murinus. The sequence goes on from PVLC010028290.1 coordinate 14,781, forward strand.
GGAGTTCTGGGTCCAGAATGGGTTCGGGTAGGATCCCAGGGCTAGGTACAATCTTTTAGACCAGCCACCTTGTTCTATACCAAGTCCTCACTTAGTCTCTGTTAATCTTCAGTCTCAGACAGCTTTCAGTGTATAGAGAAAGATGGAAATAGTGAAAAAGAATCAAACTGCACTTGGGAAACATGAGAAGGAGCCACATGAATCAAAGAAAAGGACCAAGAGCGAGCTGAAGAGAGAGCAAGGGCTGAACTGTGGTGTCGGGGGCTAGGAAGGTATCTGGGAGAAAGAATGGCTGAGTGACCATCTATCGATGGGGATGGGATGCTGGGGAAATTTAGACACTGGTTCTTCTGCCTTGGAAGATCACCCACAGGCAGTTCCTGACCCAGGGGATTCCTGACAGGTGGGTTATTATTCCCCAGGGCTCAATTATAGTCCAGAGCTGCCAAGAAGTACTCAAACTTTGAGCAAGTCCCTGTAGGAGTCAGGAGGTGTGTGTGCGTGTGTGTGTGTGTGTGTGTGTGTGTGTGTGTGTGTGTGTGTGTATTTCTTAAGGGACAGCTGTTTCCAGGGAGCCTGGTGAGCTGTCTACTCCTCCAATGCCACATTCCTGACCGAGATTCGGGCCACAAAGAATTGGGTCAGTGGCTGGAGGAAGTCCTGCCACATCCAATTACCCCCCAGCAGTCACCCTGCAGGAGAGGCCTCAGGAGCTTAGTGCTTGATTCACAGGGAAGAGCGACTCCAGGGAGAGTCCGGGAAGACAGCAGTTCATCAGAATCCCAGAAAGACGAATGAGTCACCTAAATATAGAAACTGCCATGCTGCCGAAAGTGAGGTGAGCTTTGTGTCAGCTGTCAGCTCGGAACTCAGAGCAGCCCAGAGGGAAGGGAGGGGACCTAGTGACCAGATACACCTTTAGGCTTAGATGGGCCCTGGGCCAGGCCACAGGCAAGGGAAAGATCTGCCAGGAATTTGGAACTCAGGATAGAGAGAGAATGAGCTGCGGCAAGGTGTGGCAGTCTGGGCTTGAGGGCAGGAGACATGTACCTGCAGATCCTGGTTGTGTGACCCAGAGCAAAATGCCCAGCCCCTGGGAACCCTCGTTTCTTTGCCTAGAAGTGAGGTCAACTACAGTAGCTCTCTCTGCCATGAAGACACTCCCTCCTCCGCCTGTGCTTTCCCCAAGATGGGTCGCTCCTTTACTACCAGTAGATCTTGATGTATGCCACCTTCTCAGCGAGATCTTCCTGACCGCCTATCTAAACTGCAGCAGGGCCTGGCCCTCCCCTGACCCCATTCCCTGTCTTAGTTCTTTCCCCATTGCACTTATCCTCATTTGATGTATGGTGTCCTGTTGTCCTTGTTTCTCAGTTGTCTGCCCCATTAAGCTGTGAGATACACCTGCATACCTCTGTCTCCTTCATTGCTGTATCTCTCATGCTTAGAATGCTTAGAATAGTACCTGGGGCCCCATCGTTGCTCAGTACAGGTTTATTGAGTGAATGAATGAGGGACTGGCTGATTTTGTGGATAGAAGCCACTTGGTGCTGTATGCCCTGGAGTATATGTCACGTGCTTAATAAAGGTGGGTCACTTCCCCTCCATCAGCTATGGCAGGCGACAGGTAGAAGGCATGTAGTAAGCGGTAAGCCTCAGGAAAGTCAGGGTAACATGGGAGGGTCTCAGAGTACAAGCAGAGGCAGAGGTTGCCTAGCAAGTCTATGTGGGGTGCAGAAAGGCAGTTGGAGAGTTGATCTACAGGGAGTGAGGCCACCTTTTGGAGGGCAGTTAAGAGTCAAGAGCAGGTTTCTGGAGAAGCCACACATGGTCTCTCCACCCGCTTCTCGACATGGGACAGCAGGCTCCTTGCCCTGTAGCCTGCTGTTCGACACCCTGCCTGTGGTCTGCAGCCTCTGGGTTTCCTTCCATCAGAGGTTCATCCAGAGGTCCCTTTAGTGTCCTCAACCCATGCTCAACTCCCAGCCACCAGACTGAGCACCTATGTCTTTCAGGACTATGTCTGATTTGCCCCTAGGTATACCCAGAGCATAGTCCAAGGCCAGGCACATTGTGAACTGTATCTGTCAGAGTCCAGTACAGGAAAGAGAAACAGCCACGGTCATTTTAGGTTTCACAGAGGTTTAACAAAAGGAAAGTGGTACTTACAAAATTGCTGGAAAAGATGAAGGAGCAGGCTCCAGTTTGAGTGTCCGAGTGATTCAGAATGACCCTAGATGTGGAGGTCGGAAACAGGAGACCACTGTCCCCATCCACACTCCACACATTTAGACGCCCACAAATAAAGGGATGAATCCCTATCACTAGAATTAGGAGTCAGTAGTGGGCGAGTCTGGGTTCGAGATTGTGTACTCCAGGACTGGTACTGCAGCTTCAAGCCCCAGGGCCTGGAAGAGAAGCCAGCTGTGTGGAGCTGGGGGATCAGGGCTGGCCTGTGGTTGGGGAGATGGGGACTGCCAGTACAGCCTTCTAAGAGCTGACTTGCAGGCAAAGACCATAGCCTTTGCTCATCCAGCGTTTTTGTTGTTTTTGTTCTGTCCAATTATCACATGAAAGAAGTAGGCCACCCCCACCCCCACCCCCACCCCAGGTGAAGAGATGTTCATGCAAGGAGATTCCTGTGGCAGTGCTTTTGGGCTGGAAGTGCTGAGACCAGTGTCATCTTATGGCATGCCTCATTCCCCCCAAATCTTATGCACTCAGCCTTGGTGGGGAGACTGCAGGATTTGATTCTCAGCTGTGCACTGAGCTGATTGTATCTGGACCCCAGTGGTCACAGCCCAGCTCCCTCTCAAGGCTAGGTGGTAACTAGAATCCCAAGTGATTCACTTTTGGGGGAGAGATGACTGTCCTGCCACATAAAAGATACATGGCAAGTGGCGACACTGTCTTCTCTCAGCACAATTCCCTGAGAAAGAAGGCTTAGGACCAGAAGGTTGCTTGGTGGGAGCCCAAGGGATCTTGGTGATGCTAATGCTGAGTCATTATATGATACTCATCTGAGGCCCCTAGGAAAGAAGCGTAGTGTATCTAAAGTCATAGTTAAACAAATGAACAAAAACCCTAGTTGAAATCTTGGACCTATCACATATTAGCTGGGGAAGCCCCTCATGCTTCCAGATCCTGCGTGAGCAATGGGAGAGTTATACCACCTCCTGGGAACCTGGCGAAGAAAAGACCTTGGCCCCCACGTAGGAAGAGATATTTGTTGGGCATGTACTATGTGGCAGGCACCATCCTAGGCCTTGGGCATCCAGTCATGAACAGGGCATAAGAAGTGCATTAAAGAAGATGAGATAAGGTGATAGGAGGGCATGATAGAGGAAGAGCATGATGCAGGGTAGAGCTATAGCTTTGACTATGGTTGGGGAAAGCCTAGAGAAGAAGTTGCTTTAAGAATGGGACATAGCTGGCCAGGAGTGGTGGTGCACACCTGTAATCCCAGTACTTGGGAGACTGAGACAGTAGAACAGCCTCAGCAACTTAATGAGATTCTCAACAACCTAGCAAGACCCTGTTTCAAAACAAAAAAAAAAATTTTTTTAAAGGACTGGGGGTATATCTTGGAGGTAGAATGCCCCGGGTTCAATCCCCAGTAAAAAAGAATGGGGCATAGATGATTCATAGTTGAACAGCAATGCATATGTGCTTTAATTCCCAGCCATAGAAAAATCATAATCCTAAATTACTGTTGTTAAGCAAACAACCCACAACAAACTAAATTGGTAGTGATGAAACTAAAATAATGGTAATTTATAATTAAAAAGCAGAAACAGTAGCAATTGGAAAGCACACCAACTCAAGACCACACTGCCGCTCTTCTCACTGGTAATGCACACGTCCCCGGCCACTGGCCAACTCTTAGCTGGGCTCAAGTGTGCTGGGACCCCGGCAGCGCCACCTAGGGTGCTTGGCTAAAACACCAATTTAAATTTTCAGGAAACTCCAGCAATGCACTAATTCTCCCTTGTGAATGGCAGTGTGTAGTAATTTTTTCACACCTCACTTAACAAGAGCTGGTGTTTCTGGAACACCGGCCACATGTCCATCCCTGCTCGAAGCTCTCTGCAGGTGTGGTCTCATGGAACCCTTATAACATGATAGCAAGGCACAAGGATTGTCTTTATTTGCAAATGAGCTGCAGAGAGATTGAATAGCTTTCCCAGGTCATGTAGCTAATAAGTGGTGGGGCCAAGTTTTGAACCCAGACCGTCTGGCTCCAGAGCCTGCTGTGCTATATTGCATTTCAGAGACCACTAAGAAATAGACCTAGTAAAAGGTGAAATAGACTTCTTTGGCAAGCCAGTCACCTGCCGACAAGAGAGAAGTTAGCATTAGTAGATTCACTGAGAGCCCACGACCTTAGCCTTGGTGGTGATACACAGACCAGCAGCCCCCTGGTCCATCCCGCTACTCACCTACACTAGCGGTTCTCAGCCAGGGGGACTCCACAGGGGATGCTAACATGTCTGGAGACACTTTGGTTGCCACAACTATGAGAAGAGGAGGGTCTACTGTTGCTTGGTAACCAGAGGCCAAGGATGCTGCTAAACATCCTCCTGTGCACAGGACAGCCCAGACCCTCAGCAAAGGATAGCCAGCCCCGAATACCCAGCCCATTAGTGCCAAGGTGGAAAAGCTCTTCCCTAGAATCCTGGCCCTGGACAAGCCACACTACCCTCAGTAATGGTGCACAGAAGGCTGGCTTCAGATTAAAACAAAAATGAGGCTGTTGATGTATAAGTCCATGAGGACACCAGGCAGGCACATAAGAAGGAGAGGCAGGAACTGGACAACAGTGGGAAGCTATCTTCGTCACTCTCAGCTGTGTGACCTGGGACAGCTTGTTGGGCTTGTCTGAGCCTTGGTTTTTCAAAATCATCTGTAAAATAGATAAAAGCATTATAAGTAGAACTGGAGGTACTGAGACGACAGAGCAGGAGTGGGTTCAGAGTCCAGTAGTCAGGACAGACAGCAAGCCTGCCGAGCTCCTCCATCACCTAGCAATCTGCAGGTGGGCCACTCAGTAAGTGTGTGTCCTCAGCCCAGCACTAGGAGGAATGCAGCTAGTTGCTGGGGGCACTCCATCACCTGCTCCCCCATCTTTTCACCAGCCACTGCTCTAAGGGCATCTCACCCTTCTCAGGAGGTGGTGGCTGGATTCACTGATTCACTCATTCATTCAGCAAACACTCGCCAAGTGCCTCCTATGTGATTGGCGCTGTCCAGGCACCTGGAATGGAGCAGTGAACAGAGCAGGTGATAAAGATCTGTCGTGGAACACAGACAAGAAGCAGAGCAGTACATTTAGGCCACTTGGATGATGGAGATGAGGTGAGAAAAATGAATCAGGAGAGGGTGTGCTGGAGGGGGTCACTTCCATTTTAAGCAGGTGACATTTGAGTCACCCTAAAAACCCTGAAGGCAGGAAAGGAGAGGCCATTCCAGCCCTGCGGGAAGAGCATCCCATGCTGCCTGGGGGAAAGCCGAGCGGTGTGAGCAGGGAGAAGGGATGGAGGCGATCTCTGAGTTGTGCAGGGCAGTGCAGGCCCCGGTGAGCATGCTGGCCTTGACCCGGGGGACAGGAAAGCCAGTGGGGAACAATGTCAGGAGACCACTTAGGTGCCAGGCTGCAGGTGTTTGGCAAGAGCAGAGGCAGGGACCTGGTCATACTCCAGAGAGACAGGGAGGTGCTTGGACCCATCTGGGGGAAGCTTAGAATCTTTGTAGATCATAAATGTGAATCCAGTGGGATTTCCCAGCAGGGTGGATATGGAATAGGAGAAGAGGGGAGTCAAAAGTGGCTCCTGAGAAGGTGTAGCTTGCTTCTAATGAGTCATTTGTTGTTGAAAGGAAGGCCACGTGTGCCTGAGAAAGATAAAGAGTTTGGGAATTAGACAGACTGGGTTTGACTTGTGACTCTGTCACTTGAAGGATACATAGTCGGTTATTTCACCCCAAAGAACCTCAGTTTCTTTACCTGAGAAATGAGCACCATGGTGCCTCTCAGAGTTGTGATGAGATCAAAGAAATCATGAATGTCAGGCCGGCCTGAATGAAACTTGGTGACATTTCCTCAGTGGTCTCATTCTTGGTCCTTTGTTGTCACAGCCTGTCTTTTGCTGGCTTGCTT
>PVLC010028291.1:0-21094 GCA_004027655.1 Graphiurus murinus
TTTTTTTTTGCAGTACTGGGGATGGAACCTGGGGGCATTCTACCTCTGAGCTATAGCCCTAGCCCTGTTTTTTATTCTTTATTTTGAAACCGAGTCTAAGTTGCGGAGTGCCTCACTAGGTAGCTGAGGCTGGCCGCGAACCCAGATCCTCCGGTCTCAGCCTCCCGAATGCTGGAATTACAAGTGTGCGCCACCACGCCCAGCTTATTTTTATTTTTGAAACAGGGCCTCACTAAGTTGCAGAGGACCTCCCTAAGTTGCTGAGGCTGGCCACAAATCTGCGATCCTCCTGTCTCAGGCTCCCAAGTACTGGGGTTACAAGTGTGTACCACCATGCCCAGCTAAGCCTTCATTCTTTTAAAGGCCAACAACACATTAACTTGCCGTGTTTGGGTAACTCAATTTTGGGCAGATATGAGAATAAAGTTTCTTCTGCCATCTCTGTTTAAGAGTGTCCTAAAGTGGATGGCAAGGCAAACAATTTGTACTACTTATCACTCAGTACTAGACTGTTATGATACTTCACAAACAAATACAGAAATAAAATTGGATTTAAGGCTGAAACCAGACTGTTTAACCTCTATAATCTCAAATTTAGCTCATTAATAGTCTCATTTTCTCATGAACTGACAACTAAATAAATGGTATAAATTTAAACTTAATACAAGATAGGCAAGTATATATGTGAGAATTTCCTCATCTAATAAAAATTATCTAAAAGAATCGTACAGACGGGCGTGGTGGCGCACACTTGTAATCCCAGCGTTCGGGAGGCTGAGACCGGAGGATCCGGGTCCCCGGCCAGCCTCAGCTACCTAGTAAGGCACTCCGCAACTTAGTGAGACCTGGTTTCAAAATAAAGAATAAAAAATAGGGCTGGGGGTGTAGCTCAGAGGTAGAATGCCCCGGGTTCAATCCCCAGTACCACAAAAAAATAAATAAATAAAATAAAAGAATCGTACAAATTCCAAAAAACGAAACAAAAATTCTCCACAAAAAACAACAGTTCAGAGCTGGGGATCTACCATAGCTCAGTGCCAGACTGCTTGCCTAGTATACACAAGGCCCAGCACCACACACACTAAAAGAAATAGTTTAATCCTTGAAACTAAAGGATTGGGAATCTCTCATCTCTAAGTAAAAACCTCAAAAACTGAAGCCAGGTGTGGTGGCACACACTTGTAATCCCAGCTTTTGGGAGGCTGAGACTGGAGGATCCGGGTTCGGGGCCCGCCTCAGCTACCTAGTGAGGCACTCCGCAACTTAGTGAGACCCTGTTTCAAAATAAAGAATTAAAAAATGGGACTGGAGGTGTAGCTCAGAGGTAGAATGCCCCTGGGTTCCCTAGTACGGCAAAAAAAAAAAAAAAAAAAAAAAAAAAAAAAAAAAAAAAAAAAAAAAAAAAAAACCCTCAAAAACTTAAAACCAAGGACATAAAAATATCTCAAAAGGCAGATTATGAGTAGGGTAATTATTCTTATTTTTACACTGATGACTCTCAAATTTTTATCTCCCGTCTCTTTCTTTTCATGCCCACCCTTCTATATTGATTAATTCCTTTCCCATCACCTTAATGCTCCAGCTTTTTTTTTTTTTTAACCTTTCTCTTTTTAGTTCATCTAGGGCTCAAATGCTGATTAACAGTCCTAATAGGTGACACGTCAGCTTAACAGATGAATGCCAAGTTTTTCAAACTAGGATATAAACTTGCTAGCTCTTGAGCTGGGTGTGGTGGCGCTTATAATCACAGTACTTAGGAGGCTGAGACAGGAGGATCGCAGGTTCCCAGCTAGCCTCAGCTTAGTGAGGCCCTCCACAACTTAGTAAGACCCTGTTTTCAAAATAAAGAATAAAAATAGGGCTAGGGGTATAGCTCGGAGGTAGAATGCCCCCGGATTCAATCTCTAGTACCGCAAAAAAAAAAAAAACAAAACCAATTTGTTGGCTCTAAACTATTCAAACCTACCTCTAATCACTTTCTAACAGACTAGTCAAGGCCTCAGTGCTGATCTGTCCTCACCTAAACTCCCTAAAACCTTCTCCCACCTTTTTCTGCTAATCTAATTCCTAAAATTCGAGACCTAATACTTTGGCAAATTACTTTCTAACTATTCTAATTTAGGATTATATCCTTCCTTTCTCAAACCTAGAGTCTGTACTTCATAGTCTAGTTCAGTACTATGTGTAAAACTTTCTGTGATAAAGGAAATGTTCTGTATCTGTGCTTCCAATACTGTGGCCATATTAGCATGTGACTAATAAGCACTTACAATGTGGCAACTATGAGGAAATATTTTTAATTTTAATCTAAATAGACATATATGGCTAGTGGCCACTGTATTGGACAACACAAATCGAGAATTCTAAACAACCTGGACACAGCTCTACAACCCAAACATTACAGATCCCTTTTATCTTGCCCCTGGATAAAACCTATCTTTAATTAAACTCATTTGTCAGCCAGGTTTAGTGTCACATGCCTGTAACCCCAGTAGGGTAAGGAAGAAGGGTGGCAGGTTCAAGGCCAGATTCAGCAACATAGTCAAACTCTCAACAACCTAGCAAGATGCTGTGTGAAACTCTTAATAACCTAGCAAGACCCTGTTTCCAAAGTAAAAAAGGGGGAAGACTGGGGTGGGGGGCTTGGAGGAAGAACGTCCCTGGGTTCAATCTCCAGCACTATAAACAAAAAAATAAAAATAAATAAACTCACTTGCCCACTGTTCTCAACATTCAGTTTTCACTCTGAATTCCCTGCTGCTTCTCAAACCAATGTGTATTATATTCCAAGCATTTTTCACTTCTTTTTCTCTTAATCACTAGCTACCTACTTACTATATGTCAGATACAGCAATAAGCATTTTGTTTACATTATATCAAAGCCTAACAACATTATATCAAAGCCTAACAACCTTATATACAAAGCAACTCCTTTTCTTGTGGAAAAGGAGTCAAGGAAGATGAATTTAACTCAACTCCATCCCTTTCCAGACTACTTTTCTAAATTCTGTCATTTCAAGGCCTAGCTCAAGGTTATCATTCCTGAAATTGTATGGTGTTCCTGAAATTCCACCCCGACTTGCCAATTTCATACCTTAAATACTGCCATAATTTTAGCATATACCCACCCAGAAGTGAATTTAATATGAAACAGATCAAAATAAAGCTTCAAGGATTTTCAAATTGCACTCACCCCTTCCAATAGTCTGAACCAAAATTTCATCATTTAATTATATAGTTTTCATACATCTATTGGTGCACTATAAATTATAAAACATGAGATTCAAAGTGATATATTCATACATGCACATACCAATTAGTTTATTTCCTTCTACATCCCACCCCAATTACATAATTTTTTTTAAAAGAGGATCTCCAAAACTGGATAAGCTCCCAGGCTATAAACCATAAATACACCCTCTGCATACAGAATTCTTTTTTTTTTTTTTTTTAAACAGGTTCTCACTATGTTGCTGAGGCTGTCCTCCAACCTGTAATCCTCCTGTCTCAGCCTCCCAAATCCTTGGATTGAAGGCGTGCACCAACCTCAGAATTCTTGAATACTTGTCTACTCTGACATCAGCTTGCTTTTTAGTCCTTAAAATGGATACTCTATCCATTGAGGTCTATTTCCTCTGGCTCCCAAGACTAGCTATGAAGTTTTCCCAGCTCCTTGCTTCCTGAAATAGCATAACTCATTTTTTTTGGATACTGAGGATAGAACCCAGGGGCATTCTACCTCTAAGCTACACCCCCAGGCCTATTTATTTTTTATTTGGAAGAAGGGTCTCACACTAAGTTGTTGAAGCTGGTCTCAAAACTGCGATCCTCCTGCCTCAGCCTCCCAAGTACTGGGATTACAAACAGGTGTCACCCCTCCCTCCCAACTATTTTCTTTTGAAAGTGTAAGAGTTAAGAGTTCACACTTCCAGCCGGGCGTGGTGGCGCACGCTTGTAATCCCAGCATTCGGGAGGCTGAGACCGGAGGATCCGGGTTCGCGGCCAGCCTCAGCTACCTAGTGAGGCACTCCACAACTTAGTGAGACTCGGTTTCAAAATAAAGAATAAAATATAGGGCTGGGGTATAGCTGGGAGGTAGAATGCCCCTGAGTTCAATCCCCAGTACCACAAAAAAAAAAAAGAGTTCACACTTCCTAGCTGGGTGTGGTGGTATAAACTTGTAATCCCAGTACTTGGGAGGCTGAGACTGGAGGATCTGGGTTCGTGGCCAGCCTCAGCTACTTAGTGAGGCCCTCTGCAACTTAGTGAGACCCTGTTTCAAAAATAAAGAATAAAATAAGACTGGGGGTGTAGCTCAGAGGTAGAATGTCCCTGGATTCAATCCCCAGTACTGTAAAGCAATAATAATAATAATAAATCCATTAGGATCACAGATCTAAATGCAAGAGCTAAAACTATAAAACCCTTAGAAGAAAACAGAAGCAAATCTTCATGACATTGGCTTAGGCAATGGTGTCTTATAACACTAGAAGCAAAAGAACAAAAGAACAAATAAATTGGACTTCATCACAATTAAAAACCAGAGCTTTTACTATTAAACAATTAAAAAAAACCTAGAGTTTAATAAATGACCCAAGGATTTATACAGACATTTCACCAGAAGATAAATAAATGGCCAATAAGCACATGAAAAGTTGCTCAACATCATCAGTCATTAGGAAAATGCATATGAAACCACAATGAGATATCACTTCACATCCATTAGAATGGCCACAGTAAGCTGGGCATGGTGGCGCACGCTTGTAATCCCAGTACTTGGGAGGCTGAGACTGGAGGATCCAGTTCAAAGCCAGCCTCAGCTACTCAGTGAAGCCCTTTGCAACTTAGTGAGACCCTGTTTCAAAATAAAGAATAAAAACTAGGGCTGGGGGTGTAGTTCGGAGGTAGAAAGCCCATGGGTTCCATCCCTAGTACTGCAAAAAAAAAAAAAAGAATGGCCACAGTAAAATTGGTAGTTTCTCAAAAAGTTAAAGTAGAATTACCGTATGATCCATTAATTCTACTACTAGGCATATATCCAAGAGAACTGAAAACATATGTTTTCATTAAAAAATTCTACTTAATGTTCATAGATACATCATGCATATGTAACAGCCAAAAAGTGGAAACAACCCAAATGTCCATCAAACAGATTGATAACAGGTGAATACAGCCAAACAATGGAACACTATTTAGGCATAAGAGCGATCAGGTATTAAATTACTATTATCAACCTTAAAAACATGTTAAAGCCAAATACAAAAGGCCACATATCATATGATTTCATATAAAATGTTCAGAATAGGCAAATTCAGAGTAAGAAAGTAGACTAGTCGGGCGCCTGTAATCCCAGTACTTGGGAGGCTGAGACAGGAGGATCATAGGTTCAAAGCCAGCCTCAGCAACTTTTTGAGGCTGTCAGGAACTTATCAAGACCCTATTTCCATATTAAAAATAAGATAGGGCTGAGGGTGTAGCTCAGAGGTAGAATGTCCCTGAATTCAAATCCCAGCACCACCCCAAAAAAAAAGTAAGTAGAGTAGTGGTTCAATGCCAGGGACTGGCAGGGGGAATGAAAAGTAACTGCCAATAATACAAGTACCCCTGGAGGGCAATAAGAATGTTCTTACATTGACTGCAGTACTGACTGTACAACCTTGTAAATAAGATAAAAACCACTAGCCAGGTGTGGTGGGTGCAGGCTTGTAATCCTAGTACTTGGGAGGCTGAGACAAGAGGATCCCAGGTTTGCAGTCAGCCTCAGATACTTAGTGAGTCCCTCCACAACTTAGTGGACTCCAAAATAAAAATATTTCCAAAATTAAAAAAAAAAAAAGATAAAAACCACCGAACTGTACTCTTTCAAATGGTGAAGACAGGCACAATGATACATGCCTGTAATCGCAGCTACTGGACAGGCTGAGGCGGGAGGATGATAAGTTGAGGCTAAACCTGGGCAATTTAGCCAGATCCTGCCTCAAAGTAAAAAAAAAAAAAAAAAAAAAAAGAAAGAAAAAAGGGTTGTGGGAGTAGTTCAGCAGTAGAGCACCCCTGGGTTCAATCCCCAGTACTGCAAAATATAAATAAAATGAAATGAAATATAAATAAAATGAAATGATGAATGATCTCAGCAAGTCTTTTTTTTTTCCCCCACAAAAAGAAAAAAATTCACATGGTCTCTGGCCATATCTCCTACTGAAATGGTAGGATAAAACTCTACTGGGCTTCAGTCCTCTGTTTCATTTCTGAGGGCTGAGGCCCTAAAAAGCCTTTCCTCCAAATTCTTTTTACCTAGCTCTTGATATACCTTACAGAGGTCTCTAAAGCAAGTGTTTGAAACTGAGAGTTCTCAGTCTGAGTAATATTTATCATCTCAGGAAGCTCCTCACCTGTACTTACTTGCTATTTGCACTTAAAAATTATACACAGTAGGCTGAGGGATATAGCTCTGTAGTAGAGCAGTCTCATTGCATATGCAAGGCCCTCAGTTAGATCCCCAGCACTAAAAAAATTTGTACACACACACAGTAGCTGGGCACAGTGGCATGCACTTGTAGTCCCAGTTACTTGGGAAGCTGAGGAAGACAGATCTCATATTCCTTTCCCTTTTTTTTTTTTTTTTTGGTGGAACTGAGGATTGACCCAAGGGCATTCTACCTCCTAGCTACACCCCCAGCCCTATTTTATTCTTTATTTTGAAACATTCTAAATTGCGGAGGGCCCTAAGTAGCTGAGGCTGGCCATAAACCTGCTATCATCTTGTCTCAGCCTCCCAAGTACTGGGATTACCAAGTGTGGGCCACCATGCCCAGCTCCAGAGGGATCTCTTGAACCCAGGAATTTGAGACAAGCCCACACAACACAGCAAGACCTAGTCTCAAAAAAACAATTTAAAGAAAACAAACACAGGCTCTGTGAGGTGGTGTATGTCTGTAATCCCAGTACTTGGAAGGCTGAGACAGGATTGCCAATTGGAGGGCAGCTTCAGTCACTGAGGGAGACCCTGTTTCAAAATAAAATAGGACTGGGGGTTTTGCTCAGAGGTAGAAGGCCCCTGGGTTCAATGCCCAGTACCAAAAAATTAAATACATACACACATACACATACACACACCGGTTGGCACATGCTTGTGAGGCCCTCTGCAACTTAGTGAGACCTGTTTCAAAATAAATAAAAGGAGGCTGGGGTTGTAGCTGAGAGGTAGAATGCCCCTGGGTTCGATCACTAGCACCACAAAAATAAATATACATACATTAAAAAAATAAAAAAGGTTGAGTGTGTAACTCCGAGGTAGACCGCCCCTGGGTTCAATACTCAGTACCAAAATAGAACGAAAGAACCAAGTCTATGCCCTAATGCTGACCCAGTGTCCTGCAGACTGTTAGCATCCCACGTGATCCTTTGTTTCGATGATACCCTGTCACCACACAAGTGTGGCTCTTACATGCCTCAGCTTACTCATTCCCTAAATGGGATTAACAGCATCTGCCTGTTGGCGTTTAGCAAAAGCAAAATGGCATGACATCTGGCACAGAGATATACTGTTTAGTGTCACATCTTTTTCTTCCTTTATATTTGCACCTTGACTCACCCATAAAAATGTACACTGAAGATCACTGAAGTGAAATAAAAAAGATTCAAACTCTTGGCACACAGCAAGCACTCAAACAACAAAGTTGCTTTCTTTTCAGTCCCACGGCCAGGGCGATTTCCTTAGCATTACCCTCCAGCCCCCTTATACACTCAGAGGCAGAGAACCCATCGACACTGCTGAGCAGCTTCCAGACACGTCCATGGACACGCAAGGTGTCTCCCACAACGCCAAATGCGACTCCACATCGGGAGGCCATGTTTTCCAGCCCAGAAGATGAAAAGGTGTACCTCCCGTCAGTCACCGTCCCCGGGCCTCGGCACAAAGGCCGCACTCTACACCCGCAGACCCTCCCACGTCTCGCCCCCGTGCGGCTCGGTGGCTGCGGGGCTCCAGGCCGGAACTCTCGGACGCCGGGCCCCGCGCGTCGCAGAGGGGTCGGGGCTCACCTTGGCCCGCTTGCGCCGGCTGGTGCGTCGCCCCTCCGGAGTCTCCGCTATTCCCGTCTCCATCGGGGTCGCAGACCCGGGCACCACCGTAGGCCCGGCCTGAGGCCCGGCGGACCCCGGCGGCTCGGCCAGGCCCCCGGGGGGCGAGGCCCGCGGAGGCTCTTTCTTGCGAGGGGTGCGCTCCCCTGCCGCCCCCGGCCCGACCTCGGCGGGGCCCGACAGGCCCGCGGGCGGCGCGGCCACCTCCGAGCCGTTCTCGGCGCCGCCGGCCGCCCCGGGGCCCGCCTCCGTCCCGGCTGCCGCGGCCGCCGCCGCCGCCGCGGCCGCCGCCTTCTTCCCAGACAACATCTCGGGCCTCCTGGCCGCCGACGGCCGCAGGGGCCGCTCGATCTGTCGCTCCGTGGGTCCGAGCCGCCGCGCCGCGCCTCGCTTCACACCGCCCACACGCCGCCAACAGCCGCCGCCGCCGCAGCCACCGCCGCCACCGCGAACGCTCGCGCAACGCGCGCTCCCGCCGCCGGACAAAAAGGCCCGGAGCCGCGCACGGGCCCCGCCCTCCCCGCTGCCATAGAGCGGCCGCCTCGCGGCTAGAGCGGCGCCGTGGCGGTGAACGCGGCTGCGCTAGAGCGCCCCCTGGGGATTGGGAGTTGACCCCAGCGAGCTGGAACTTGCACCGGGGATTTTGCTACCCCGGCTGAGGCTACTCTCGTTCCTGGGTCGGCCACCAGTGTTTGTTAAGGCTTACCACGTGACAGAGTGTGAATTATGGAGTTCCTGCTTTCAAAGAGTTTACAGTCCAGTCGGACGTCGTGGTGTACACCTGTAATCCCAGCTATTCAGGAGGCTGAGGCAGGAGGATCGCGTTGAAGGCCAGCCTGGGCAACTATTGTGACCCTGTCTCAAAATGAAAAGGGCTGGGGCTGTAATGCTCTTGGGTTCAGTCCCCAGTACAAGTGGGGTGGGGTGAGTGTAACTGGTAGAGCTTCTCTTATTCCTAAAGGACTGGCCTGCTTGGACTGAGAAACCGGTAGAGCACATGAGTTTCGGGTAATAAAATGGAGAGATGTTAGGAAATCCAGGTTTGAGTCCAAATGGAATTGCTTGTCTCTAGGCGTTTATTCACTCTCCTTTCAGTTGGGGTCCCCTCCCCATTCGTGCCGCCTCCCCTACCCCACCCACCTAACACCGCTCGCAGCCCAGCCGGTGGTAGTGGTAATGGGTGGTTTATTTAACTTCCAGAAATTCCTCACTGACCCAACATTGTTCTTTGAGCTTATCTCCGATTGTTACACAGATATAAACTTGCCTTTTTAATTGTCTATTCTAATTATAGTTAAAAAACAAAAACAAAACTATGCCATTTAACGAAATTCAAGAAGTGGTAAAAACTGTTCTCTTGTGATAAAATCTAGTCAGTGGTTGCCTGGGATAGAGTGGGTACCCACAGCAAAAGAGCAGGAAAAGCCGGGCGTGGTGGCGCACACTTGTAATCCCAGCATTCGGGAGGCTGAGACCAGAGGATCCGGGTTCGCGGCCAGCCTCAGCTACTTAGTGAGGCACTCCGCAACTTAGTGAGACTCGGTTTCAAAATAAAGAATAAAAAATAGGGCTGGGGGTATAGCTCGGAGGTAGAATGCCCGAGTTCAATCCCCAGTACCGCAAAAAAAAAAAAAAAAGAGCAGGAAGGACTTGCTGGGGATAATGCCAGTGTTTTAAATTTTGATTGGGGTGATGATTATTTTATTGCGATAAAATATACATAACATAAAATCTACCATCTTAACCATTTTGTGTGTGGGAGGGCTACTGGTAATTTTTTTTTTTTTTTTATGGTACTGGGAATTGAACTCAGGGGCATTCTACTCTGAGCTACACCCCCAGCCCTATTTTTTATTCTTTAGTATGAAACCGGGTCTCACTAAGTTGGGGAGTGCCTCACTAGGTAGCTGAGGCTGGCCGAGAACCTGGATCCTCTGGTCTCAGCCTCCCGAATGCTGGGATTATAAGCGTGTGCCACCACGCCCGGCTCCCAGCCCTATTTTTTATTCTTTATTTTGAAATAGGGTCTCACTAAGTTGCGGAATGCTTCACTAGGTAGCTGAGGCTGGTGGCGAACCTGTATCCTCTGGTCTCAGCCTCCCAAATGCTGGGACTACAAGCGTGCGCCACCACGCCCGGCTGGAGGGCTACTGGTAATTGAATACCCAGGGACACTGTACCTCTGAGCTACACCTCCAGCCCTTTTTGCAAAATTAATTATTTCGTGTGTGTGTTACTGTTTCAGAATTTAAAAAATAAAATAAAATAGGGCTGGAGATGTAGCTCAGAGGTAGAATGCCCCTGAGTTCAAGCCCCAGTGTATATAAAAAAAAATTTTTAAATTGTAAGTCAACTTGAGCATAGTGACACTTGCCTGTAATACCAGCACTTGAGAAGCTAAGACAGGAGGATCACAGGTTCAGCAACAGCCTCAGCAACTTAGGAAGACACAGAGCAAAACTTAGAAGACCCTATTTCAAAACAAAAAAATAAAAAAGAGCCAAGCAGAGACAGGAGGATCATAGGTTTGAGGACAGCCTCAGCAAGTAGTAAGACTCTCATTAACCTAGGAAGACCCTAGGTTGTTTCAAAATAAAAATAAAATAGGGCTGGAGGTGTAGCTCAGAGGTATAATGCCCCTGGGTTCAATCTCCAGTGCCACAAAAAAAAGGGGATTGCAGGTGTGATTCAGAGAACACCCCTAAGTTAAATCTTCATTACCCCTCCCCCAAGTAAAAGGTTTCCACCCCTAGTACCACAAAAAAAGAAAAGCACACGCAGCAATAATCTTGCCTTATTTCTGTATCGTGGATAACTTTTCTTGGCGTTATCCCACCCTCGAGGGGCAGGTGCTCTGTACCACTGGTCCTTTCACTCCCAAAGGCGAGGCCCTGAAGGATTGTGGACTGCATGGGGCACTGCTAACGCCCACGTCACCTGGCGGTTGTGATGCCACCAGGAGATGACGCTGGCAAACAGCCTGTCCAAGAGTCCACACACACTGGGTGCTGAGGCCACAGGAGCAGTTGATATTGTTATGCCACAGCTGGGCGGAGGAGGAGCTGCTTATGACTCAGGAGAGGGTGGCTGCTTTCCTGCCATGGAGGAGACTGAGGCAGGGTCCTGGGGCCCGCGTGCCTTCACACCATAATGTTGGGGGAACTAATATTTCTTTTTAGGACTCTCCATGGGGTACTTGCGTCCTCCGGCACCATGGGAACAGTGTTGGCCTGGCTGATGAGCTTTAAGCCAGCCTTGTTTGGGTTCCTCTTCCTTCTGCTGTTGCTTAGCAACTGGCTGGTCAAGTATGAACTCAAGCCTTCTGCAGATCCCGGGAAGGTGAGTAAGAGGGGGCTTAGCTTCTGCAGAGAGTTATTTCCTGACATAGTCCTCTAGAGGGGGTGGGGGGTGGGGGTTCAAGAAGGTGTGGGAATAATGGAGCTAGACTAAGGAATTCAAGAGTCAGAGTCTCTGCTTTGTGGCTTCCTCTTGGGCATTTGGAAAAATCACTTCCATCCATAAGGCCTTGGTGGTCTTAGCTATACAACAAGGACCATCCTACTTTTTTTTTTTTTTTTTTTTTTTTTTTTTGCGGTACTGGGGATGGAACCCAGGGGCATTCTACCTCTAAGCTACATCTCCAGCCCTAATTTTATTTATTTATTTATTTATTTTTATTTTTGCAGTACTGGGGATTGAACTTAGAGACATTCTACCTCCGAGCTACACCCCAGCCCTATTTTTTATTCTTTATTTTGAAACTAAGTTGCGGAAGGCCTCACTAGGTAGCTGAGGCTGGCCTTGAACCCGGATCCTCTGGTCTCAGCCTCCCAAATGCTGGGATTACAAGCATGCATCACCACGCCGGGCTCCAGCCCTAATTTTTATTCTTTATTTTGAAACAGGGTCTCACTAAGTTGCGGAGGACCTCAGTAAGTAGCTGAGGCTGGCTGCGAACCTGGATCCTCCTGTCTCAGCCTCCCAAGTACTGGGATTACCAGCGTGCACCACCACGCCTGGCTAGACTCTCCTACTTCATGTCTGTTGTCAACATGCTTCAACAACAGTATCAACTTTTTTTTTTTTTTTTTTGGTACTGGGGATTGAACCCAGGGCATTCTACTGTCGAGCTACACCCCCAGCCCTATTTTTTATTCTTTATTTTGAGACAGGGTCTCACTAAGTTGTGGAGGGCCTAAGTAGCTGAGGCTGGTCGTGAACCTGTGATCCTCCTATCTCAGCCTTTCAAATACTGGGATTACAAGCATGTGTCACCACGCCCGGCAGTGTCAACTTTTTTTTTTTTTTTTTTTTTTGCGGTACTAGGGATTGAACTCAGGGGCTTTCTACCTCCGAGCTACACCCCCAGCCCAATTTTTTATTCTTTATTTTGAAACCGAGTCTCACTAAGTTGCGGAGTGCCTCACTAGGTAGCTGAGGTTGACCGCGAACCCGGATCCTCTGGTCTCAGCCTCCCGAATGCTGGGATTACAAGCGTGCGCCACCACGCCCGGCTGGCAGTGTCAACTTTTTTAAGTGGAAAAATTTTTAAATGAATGGAGATACATGTATTGATGTAGAGACAGCTCTGAGATATGATACTGAGGACATCAGAAATGTGCAGATTATGACATTTCGTTAATCAGCTTTCCATTACTATAGCATATAATACCTGAACAATCAACTTATAAAGAGTAAAGATTCATTTTGGCTCAGTGTTAGAGATTTCAGGCCATGATCGCGGAGACCCATCACCTTTAGGCCTCCAGTAGAGAGTGTAGTGGAATAAAATTACTCACCTATGGCCAGAAAGTAAAAAAGAACTAAAAAGCCATGATCTCACAATCCCCTTTAAAATCCCGCCTTAAAGTTTCCACCATGTCCTAGGAGTACTGCCTCTTAGGCATGGGGCTTTGGGACACATTCTAGATCCAAACTATATCTAGATATCTTTCACATAGGTTTAAAATCATGCAAAAACCCCCATATGGATGCATATGTGTAATTAAAATATATTAAGGTAAGATGTCTCAACTAAGGCTCTATGGACATTCTGGGCAGGATACTTTGTTGTAAGAGCCGTCTTATGCATCATTAGACATTTAACAGCATCATTGGCCTGTACTCAAGAGACGCCAACATCAACCCTGTACCATGAAAAATATCTCCAGACATTGCCAAATACCACCAAGAGAGCAGATATCCTAGGGGAAAAAAAATACCAAATTCAGGATGACAGTTGAGGAAATGATATTGTGGGAGGGGATGCAATAGACAGGAGGCCTACACGGGACTTCAATTATATTTGTGACATTTTACATCTTAAACTGGGGTGGGAACATGGATATTTGTTATAATATTTAATTTTTTTGTATGTCTGAAACATTTAGGTTTAAAATGTTTTGTAAAGACCAGTAGTTTGTACTTGAATCCAAAAAGAAAAATGAAGTGTGATCACTAAAGGAGGGTAGAGAGACAGGTGAGGATTAATGAGGACTGAGAAGTAAGCCCAGGCCACGAGACTGCTCAGGCTGCAGTCAGGGTTCACTGGACCAAAGTGCTTAGAGAGGCACGTGGGAGAAATGAAGACTCTGGAGACAGATATATTTGGTTAAGGGCTTTCCATCCTCTATGATTGGCAGGTGAGGTGATTCCTATGGACCAAAGGTAACCCTGGGTCTGGGGGGTTGGGGGGGGTCTTGTGAACTGATAGTAGCTGGGTCCCAATTCTCTCACCAACAAAATGTGGCGAGGAGGATGCTTCCTTGAGGCACGTGTGAAAAGAGATTAATGGCTGGACCAGGTGTTCCACGATGGAAGTGATTATCATTATTAATCAATGTTTCCTTTTCTCCTGGTGGTGGGGAGCTTAGAAGGAGGAAGAGAAACCAAATGATTCTGAAGCCAAACCCAGCAACAATGACAACAATGCCATGCACACAAAAGAAGTGGAGAAGTTGCACGCCTGCTTTGCCCTCCAGGACAAGATCTTTGAACGGCTTTTGTTCAGTGAGCTGAAGCTGAAGGTCTTAGAAAATCAGATGTTCATCCTATGGAATAAAATGAATCACCAGAGACGGTCAAGCAGACATCGGAATTTCTCCACAAGGAAACACAGAATAAGGAGGCATGAGTCAATTTTCTCGATCTCTGATAATAGTTCCAATTCCCATACTTAATGAGACTGAGGTGGGCTGACCTCTGCCGACATTACCTTGACTCAGTGTACTAGTCTTTTGTTGTTGTTGCTGTAACAAAATACCTGAGATTGGGATTTGGTCAAGAAAATAGGTTTATGTAACTCATAGTTCTGGAGGTCCAAAAGTATGGTGCTGGCATTAGCTTCTCCTAAGGGCCTCATGGCAGATAGCATCACAGGGCAGGGGCAAATGTGTGAGATGCCACATTTTGAGAGAAGAAGTGAGAGAAGGAGCCAAGAAAGCTGAACTTGCTTTATAACAAATCTCAAGGTAACCAATCCAGTCTCATAAGACCTAATCTACTTCCTGGAGAGGGGCATTAATCCCTCTGGGAGTGGTGCCCCCATGGCCTCTCACCTCCCACAAGACCCCTCCTCTTTAAGGTCCTACCACCTCCCAATACCATTCCAGTAGACACCAAGCCTCCAATGTCCAAGTCATAGCATTCAATAAAACCCAGGAGGAGGCGCTTGAATGTTCTTAGTAAGTCACCTGGAGAGGTAGCTATGGGCCAGGAGGGTGAGAGGCTAAAAGGTCATCTCTGGAAAATACACTTGTATGCAGCAGGTCAACCAGGTGGCAAATGAACCACTTAAATGTATAACTCAATATTGTGTGTGTGTGTGTGTGTGTGTGTGTTTTACTGGGTATTGAGCCCAGGACCTTGTACATGCTAGGCAAGTATTCTACCACTGAGCCCTAATAGTACCCCTTTAAAGCAACTTTTTTTTTTTTTTGCCATATTGGGGATTGAACTCAGTGGCATTCTGCCTCCAAGCTATACCCTCAGCCCTATTTTTTATTCTTTATTTTTTTTGAAACAGGGTCTCACTAGGTAGCTGAGGCTGACCGAGAACCCAGATCTTTGAGGTCTCAGCCTCCCAAATGCTGGGATTATAAGCATGCGCCACCATGCCCGGCTCTAAAGCAACTATTTTTAGCTGGGTATGATGGTGAACACCTATAATCCCAGTACTAGGGAGGCTGAGACAGGAAGATCTCAGTTTGGAGGCTCAGCAATGTAGTGAAATTCTCAGCAACCTAGTGAGACCCTCTTTCTTTCTGTCTGTCTGTCTGTCTTTTTTTTTTTTTTTTTTTTTTTGTGGTACTGAAGATTGAACCCAGAGGCATTCTACCTTGGAGCTATACCCTCAACTCGATTTTATTTCTTATTTGGAAACAGGGTCTCACTAGGTTGATGAGAATGTCACTATTTGCTGAGGCTGTCCTCGAATCTGTGATCCTCCTGTCTCATCCTCCCAAATACAGGGATTACAGGCATGCACCACTATGCCTGGCTGAGACCCTGTTTCAATACAAAAAATAAAAAGGGTTGGGGATGTAGCTTAGAGGTAGAATGCCCAGTAACAAATTAATAATAATAATAATAATAATAATAATAATAATAATAATAATAATAATAATGGCTGTAGCTCAGTGGAAGTGACTCTGGGTTCTTTCCCTAGTACCACAGAAATCATCTATTTTCTTAAATTCATCTGTAAGTGGATATAAATAAATAACAATTCCTCTGTAAATCAGAGCCATATAAAATACTATTGACTTAAATAGTACACAGCTATAAAAATACAGGCAATGAAAACAAATAATGTTAAGTTCCACCCAGAGGTTGACTGCCCACTGAAGGATCAGAGCCTGTAAATTTAAAAGTGAGATAAGAGCCAGGCGTGGTGGCGCACGCTTGTAATCCCAGCATTTGGGAGGCTGAGACCAGAGGATCCGGGTTCACGGCCAGCTTCAGCTATCTAGTAAGGCACTCCGCAACTTAGTGAGACCCTGTTTCAAAATAAAGAATAAAAAATAGGGCTGGAGTGTAGCTCGGAGGTAGAATGCCCCTGGATTCAATCCCCAGTACTGGAAAAAAAAAAAAAAAAAAAAAAAAAAAAAAAAGAAAGGAAAAAAGTGAGAAAAAAGTGAGATCAAGAGTTTGAGAGACCGGCTAGCACCACGCTGAGACTTCTCCATAAGGAGAATTGGAAGGGATTCCATGGGACCTAATGCCACGTTGTGTCCCATGAAAAATCATCTTCTTGGCACAAATCTCATGCATTTGAACCAAACCAGATGTCCAAGCTATGCCCCAAAGGCATCCATGTCTGCTCACATGGTTTATTTGCCAGAATCTCTTATTTTCCCATTTCTGCTGTTATAATCTTCACTTTTGTGTGTGTGTGTGTGTAATACTGAGAATTGAACCTGGGGCTTTCTATCTCCAAGCTACACCCCCAGCTCTATTTTATTTTATTTTTGAAACAGGGTCTCACTAGTAGTGAGAGTCTCACTACTTGCTAAGACTGTCCTTGAACTTGCGATCCTCCTGTCTCAGCCTCTCAAGTATTGGGATTACAAGTGTGCCCCACCACGCCCAGTTATAATCTTCATTTCTTCCAAAGCTGTCGTCTCTGGAAGCTGCTCTCACGCCAGCTGTGTGAATGTCCTTCCTCAGTGTTCTGGAGCATCTTGTTAGTAGTTCTGTAGTAGAATGTGCCACAGTCTGCTGGGATTTCATTTGTACACATTGCTATATCTCCCCCACAACCTCCAATTAGATGAAAATCTCTTTGAAGACAGATAGTCATCCTGCTCATCTGTCCACCCTGGCCTCAGCCCCCGACACAGTAGCCACGACACAGTGCTCCATAGATAACATCGATGATTGTTGATCAGTTTTCTGTATCCTGGCATTTTTCTCTGCTCTCTCTCTCTCTCTCTTTTTTTTTTTTTTTTTTTAATTTTGTACTGGGGATTGAACCCAGGGGCATTTTACCTCAAAGCTACATCCCCAACCCTATTTTTAAATTTTGAAACAGTCTCGCTAGGTTGATGCTAGTTTCACTACTTGCTGAGGCTGTCCTCAAACCTGGGATCTTCCTGCCTCGGTCTCCCAAGTACTGGGATTATATGTGTACGCCACCATGCCTAGCTAATAAATCACCCAATTATTTTATTTATTTTTGTGGTACTGGGGATGGAACTCAGGGACCTTCTACCGCTGA
This sequence comes from Graphiurus murinus, assembly GCA_004027655.1. Lineage (NCBI taxonomy): Eukaryota > Metazoa > Chordata > Mammalia > Rodentia > Gliridae > Graphiurus > Graphiurus murinus. The sequence continues at coordinate 17,297 of PVLC010028291.1, forward strand.
GCTACAACCCCAGTCTTATTTTATTTTTTTAATTTTGAAATAGGGTCTCATTAAATTGCTGTGAGGGCCTCACTAAACTACTGAGGCTGGCCTCAACCTATGATCCTCCTGTCTTAGCCTCCCAAGTACTGGGATTACAGGTGTTCACCATAAAACACCCAATTTACGAAGCAACTGGCATCCGTCTACCCACGCTAATCTCCGTAGCATAGTTGCTTGCCCATGCCCTTGGTTTCTCTAAGTACATTTCTTTATTGTTTGCTTAGCTAGGTTGAGAAATTTCCAAGTCTTTACGGCCTACTTCCCTTCTAATTATAAATTATTCTCTTCTCTCAATCCTTTTGCTGTTCTCTCACTTAGTATAATGAATTAAGAGAAGCCATGTGGCATCCTGAGCGCGTTGCTGCTTGAAGACGTCATCCGCACACGGCCCTGCCCGTCGCTCCAGGTCGCCTTCCCTAGTGTCCTGGGACAGACATGACTCGGTCGAGTTCCTTGTCACTCAGGCTCCAACACCTTGCTCCTCGTGTCCGTCTGAGACCTCAGAATCTCTTCACCGCCACAGCCACATAAGTAATCTCAGAGAAGAAAGGGCTTTCCCTACAGCTCCTCTCTCCTGCACCCTCCCCAGAGTGATGCTCTGTTCATTGTAGAGCTGGATTTTCCAGCATGTTCTTCAAACCTGTCCCAGCCTCTACTCATTACTTATCCCAAAGCTGCCTCTATCTATCTTTCTTTCTTTCTATCATCTATTTATTTACTGGGGATTGAACCCAGGGGTGTTCCTACCTCTGAGCTACACCCCCAGACCTATTATTATTTTTTATTCTGAAATAGGGTCTCAGTAAGTTCCGGAGGGCCTTGCTAAGTTGCTGAGGCTGGCCTCGAACCTAGGATCCTCCTGACTCACCCTCTGAAGTACTGGATTACCGGTGTGGGCCACCCTTCCTGGCTTGCTTCTATATTTTGAGGTGTGTGTGTCATATAACTCCCCATTTCTCTGAGATCAGTTTCTGTCTTGGTCCATTTTGTGTGGCTCTGAGGAAATGCCTGAGGCTAGGTAATTCATAAAGAGCAGAAATTTATTTCTCACACTTCTGGAGACTGGGAAGTTCGGGGTGGAGGCACCGGCAGTTTGGTGTCTGGTAGGGATCTGGTCTCTGCGTCCAAGATGGTGCCTTGTACTCTGCACCCTCTGGAGGGGAGGAACGCTGTGTCCTCACATGGTAGAAGGCAGGGGCAAAGCCCTTTGATAATAGCACTGATCCACTCGTGAGAACAAAATCCCTGACTTAAACACCTCCAGAAAGGCTGTGCCTCCCAATGTTCTTGCACAGGAGGTCAAGTGTCCAACACATACCTTTGGGAGGCACACTCAGACCAAAACAGATGGAGCTACTGCACCCCTTCAAATCTTCCCTCAAGTGACAACTCCCTTGACCTTCCTATTAAACCACAACCCAGGCAGGCCTGGTGGTGCACATTTGTAATTCCAGTGTTTGGGAGGCTGAGACAGGAAGATCGCAGGTTTGAGGCCAGGCTTAGCGATTTAACGAGACTCTCGGCAACCTAGCAACACTCTGTTTCAAAACAAAACAATTTGTAAAAAGGGGCTGAGGGTATAGCTTGTAGGTAGAATGCCTCTGGGTTCAATCTTCAATACCACTTACACTCAAAACCAAAACAAACAAAACAAAACGACAACCCAGCTGGGTGTGGTGGTGCATGCCTGTCATCCTAGTACTTGGGAGGCTGAGACAGGAGGATCACAGGTTCAAGTACAGCCTCAGCAAGTGAGACTCTCATCAATCTAGTGAGACTTTGTTTCAAAATAAAAATAAAATAGGTCTGGAAGTGTAGCTTGGAGGTAGAATGCCCCTGGGTTCATTCCTCAGTACCAAAACAAACAAACACATCTATAATCCTAGTACTTGGGGGGCGGAGACAGGAAGCTCTAAGGTTTGAAGACAGCCTTAGCAATGTAGTAAGACAGACTCTAAGCAACCTAGTGAGACCCTGTTTCAAAACAAAGAAATAGCTGGGTGTGGTGGCACATGTCTGTAATCCCTGTACTTGGGAGGCTGAGTCAGGAGGATTGCAGGTTTGAGGACAGCCTCAGCAAGTAGTGAGACTCTCATTAACCTAGTGAGACCCTGTTTCCAAATAAGAAATAATAATAATAAAAAAAATCGGGCTGGGGGTGCCGCTCAAAGGTAGAGTGCTTCTGGGTTCAATCCCAAGTACCATAAAAAAGAATTAAAAATAATAAAGCCGGGTGTGGTGGTGCATGCTTATAATTCCAGTACTTGGGAGGCTGAAAGAGAGGATCACAGGTTTGCCGGCAGCCAGTCTCAGCAACTTAGTGAGGCCCTCCATAACTTAGGGAGACACTGTATCAAAATAAAAAAAATAAATAGGGCTGGGAATAGAGCTCAGAAATAGAATGCCCCTGGGTTTAATCCCCAGTACTGTATGTACACAAAAACCACCCAAACAAACAAAAATCCCCCCTATCTTGTGTGGCAGGTCTCTACTTGCCCCTCTGGGTCTGCTCACCCTTCCTGTCCTGACTCTTCTGCCCAGGGCCCCATAGGGATGGAGCGTCAGGCTCATTGCCCGTAGCTTTGGCCTAGCGGGTTTCACCAATGAGGATCTCTGGAAGACTGGAGGGAAAGGGCAGGCTGAAGTCCTTCTTCCTCCACTCCCTCCTGGGGGCGCTTCCTGGGCTAGTTTGGGGCTAGATGAGCCCAGGGAGCTGTTCTCTCTACAGGACTCTCTCCTTCCACATTCCCTTTGGGCCCAGGGGTGGCAGTGTCCCCACAGGCTACCTGCTCAGGGGTGCTGTGCTATCCTGGTGGGCTCCCTGTGTCCTGCTCATGCCTTTGCAAATAGCCCCTTTCCCACAGCTTCACAGGCCATTGTGAGTGGTCTTGCTGAATGGTCAGGCCTTTAAGGCCACCCAGAGCTGGACTACTAGGAGGACATCTATAAAGTAGCCCCTGATATGGAAATGAATCTAGCAACCCAATGTGTGTGTGTGTATTACTGGGGATTGAATTCAGGAGAGTTCTGCCTCCAAGCTACACTCTCAGCCCTATTTTATTTTTGAAACAGAGTGTCACTATTTGCTGAGGCTGTCCTCCAACCTGTGATCCTCCTGTCTCAGCCTCCCACGTACTGGGCTTGTAGGCGTATGCCACCTGGAGTAAAAGTAACTAATCAAGATGTGTGGGTGCCATGTCCTGTTTGGTGCCCTAGACCCACGCTGGGACCCACCACAATAGCAAAGCCCCCGTGGAGGTCTGAGGTGGCCCAGTGAGGCGCAGTCTGACCTGTGAAGAAGATATGGAACCAGACGTGGTGGCACAGAAGTATCACAGGTTGGAGGACAGCCTCAGCAACACAGTGGGACTCAGCAGCTTAGTGAGACCTTGTTTCAAAACAACAAAAAAGGGCTGTGGAGCCGGGCGTGGTGGCACACGCTTGTAATCCCAGTACTTGGGAGGCTGAGACCGGAAGATCTGGGTTCATGGCCAGCCTCAGCTACCTAGTGAGGCACTCCGCAACTTAGTGAGACCCTGTTTCAAAATAAAGAATAAAAGCCGGGCGTGGTGGCGCACGCTTGTAATCCCAGCATTCGGGAGGCTGAGACCAGAGGATCCGGGTTCGAGGCCAGCCTCAGCTACCTAGTGAGGCACTCCGCAACTTAGTGAGACTCGGTTTCAAAATAAAGAATAAAAATAGGGCTGGGGGTATAGCTCGGAGGTAGAATGCCCCTGAGTTCAACCTCCAGTACCG
>PVLC010028292.1:7729-21251 GCA_004027655.1 Graphiurus murinus
TTCTGAAAATCCTGTATTGTTTCTAGTATTAAAGATCTGAATTGTTCTTCTGGTAGTCTCTGCCATTCTGGGTTGGTGAGATCTGTTATTGAGGGGTTGTGGTGGCTCATTGTTTCTTTGTTATTTTTCCTTCCCATGGTTCCCCTGTTCTTCGATTTATATCTTTGCTGTTCTTGCAAGTTTTCTTGTCCAATCTCTGCAGTTGGGGTTTATGGGTGACAGGGTGTGTTCAGAGATAGAGTTTGGGTGAGAGATCACTGTAATAGATGCAGGGATAGGGTAATGAAGGGGGTAAAGATTAGAGACAGTAGATATTGAAATGCGACAGTTAAAAGAGGAAAAGAAAAGAGAGGAGGTAAAGTGTAGCAGAGAGGAATAAGGAGGGGGGGAGCTTGTAAAAGGGGTATAAGGAGGGGGTTCAATGACCTAAGCAAGAGATAACAAAGCAAGTATTCATCCAAACAAACATAAACAAATCAAAATAATAACAGAATATAGACAGATCAAATTTAAAACTTAACACCAAAAGAGAATGAAAAAAAGAAAACAAAACAACAAAAAAACAACAAAAACCCCCCCAAATCTACAAATAGCAAACAGACACTAAAACCAAAGCTCTGCTAGTTCATAAGTACCGAGCTTAAATTTTCAGGTGTGTCTTTGACATTTTTTATTTATTTATTTATTTTTAAAATTTGCTCTGTCAGTGCAGGCAGAGAATTACCCACTGCTAGTTTATGTCTCTCGACTCTCCACTGGGTCTGGCTGCATCTCTGTCTCTGCTTTTTGCTTTAGCAGTCTAAAAGCCAAGCCTTTCCAGATACCCTGTGTGCACTGGGTTCCTCCACCCTTCTGGCCCTGTCTAGGCTCTAGAAGGGCAGATGGCTGAGTCTATCCTTTGTTTTGTGAATCCCGCACCCTGCACCCGAGGTGTGCGTAGCTACTCGGCCTGTTCCAGTTCTGATGGCTGGGGGCGCAATCAGACAATGAGGCTGTGCGTAGCTAGCAGGAAGTTTGTGGGAGGGGCTAGCAGCAAAGATGGCAGCCGCCATTCTCAGCGCACACAGGCTCCCCTCTCCGAGTTTGTGTTCGAGTTTCCAGTATTCCTTCTCTTCCTTCCATCAAGAATCTTGATTCATGGCTGTCCCCTTTCCTCCTTTGCGCCGTAGCTCACTGTTCCATCTTTGGGGCAGAACGTAGACATTGACCCATGGGAGCTTCCACCGACTGTTCCACGGGGGGTTCTGGTCACTGTGAGTGTTGCGGCAAGCCCCACCTGGATAGTTCGTGGAGATCTGGGGCCAACGTCACGCCTGGGCTGTTAGCTGTGTTCCCGTGTAGTTAGCCACTCAGCTCACAGCGTCTGGCTCGTCCCCACTGCTCCTTTCACAGCCTAATTCTTCCACGCGGCGCCGATCCACCACTGCGCAGGGCACAGGGCCCGGCCCTGGGCGAGGGGCTGCAGCACCAGGAGCGGGATTGTAGCAAGTTCCCTTGCTCTCCTGAGTCTGCTTTTTTGATCTTCTTTAGGTGTAGTTCAAATTTCACTTTTTTTGTGAAAAAGGAGTTAAGATGCTCCTTATATGGTAAATTTTGTTCGAAATCACAGCTTCTGGGGAAAGCTGTTTCATTCAGTCGCCATCTTGGATCTCCTCAGAAGACAGTAAATTATTAAAATCAGAACAGAAATGAACAAAGTAGATAATAAAAAAAATTACAGAAAATCAACAAAACCAAAAGCTGGTTTCTTGAAAAAATGAGCAAGATAAACCACTAGCCAACCTAACAAAAAGAAAGAGAGAATCAACCCAAATTACCAAGATAAGAGATGAAAAAGGTGATATTACCGCTGACAGTGTGGAAATATACAGGATTACAAGAAGTTAAATTGAAAACTATACTCCAACATAACAGAAATTCAAGAACAAAGTGACAAATTTCTAGACACATACAAACTTCCTAAACTGACTCAAGAAGACATAGAAAACTTAAACTGTCCAAAAGCAATCAAAGAGATTGAAGCATCAATAAAGAGCCTACCAACAAACAAAAGCCCAGAGCCAGTGGTTTTCAAAGTGAATTTTATAAAACCTTTATAGAAGTGCTAATCTCAATACTCCCAATTCTACTCAATGAAATAGAAAGAAATGGAACTCTACGAAATACATTCTAGGAAACCAACATTACATTAATACCAAAATCAAATAAAGACAGTTCAAGAAAAGAAAACTATAGACCTATATCAGTGATGAACTTAGACCCCAAACTGCTAAACAAAATACTAGCAATGTGCGTTCAAAACCACGTCAAGCAAATTATACACCATGATGAAGTTGGGTTCATCCGAGGAAGGCAAGACGGTTTAACATCTGAAAAAATTTATGTAATTCACCACATACAGAATCAAAGAAAAAAATCACATGATCATTTCAATTGATGCTACAAAAGCATTTGACAAAATCCAACACACATTCATGATAAAATCACCACAAAGAATCAGAATAGAAAGAACATATCTCAACATTATGAAGGCAATATACAACAGGCCCACAACCATCCTCATATCAAATGGGAAAAACTGTAAGAGTTCCCACTAAAACAGGAACAAGAAAAGGGTATCCATTATCACCACTTCTGTTCAACATAGTACTTGAGACACTAGCCCGAGGAATAAGGCAAGAGAAGAAATCAAAGGAGTACAAATAGGGAGGGAAGAACTTAAACTGTCCTTTTTTGCAGATGATATGATACTATACTTAGAAAAACCAACAAAGCTGGGTATGGTGGCACAGGCTTGTAATCTAAGTACTTGGGAGACTGAGACTGGAGGATCTGGGTTCATGGCCAAACTCATTTACTTAGTGAGGTCCTCCACAACTTAGTGAGACCCTGTTTAAAAATAAAGAATAAAAAATAGGACTATGGGTGTGATTGGGAGGTAGAATGCCCCTGAGTTCAATCACCACTAGCACAAAAAATTTTAAAAAAAAGACCCCACAAACTCAACCAAATGGGTTAGAGTACGGATCAACAAATTCACTAGTTTCAGGATATAAAACCAGTGTTAAAAAATCAAAAGCTTTCCTGTATTCCAACCATAAATATGCTGAAAAAATACAGAAAACATTTTCACTCATGATGTTGCCCCCAAAAATAAAATACTTAGGAAGAAACTTAATAAAGGAAGTAAAATAAATCTACAAGAAAATTTTTAAAATATTGAAGAAAGAAATTAAAGAAGATCTTGGAAAATAGAAATACCTTCCATGCTCCTGGATAGGCAGAAAAAATGTATCAAAATAGCCATTCTTCCAAAAGTGATCTATGGATTCAATGCAAAACCAATTAAATGACCAAGTTCATTCCTTACAGATAGAGAAAAATCAGTCATTAAACTCATTTGAACTAAAATAAGCCCAGAATAGCTAAAATAGGTCTCACTAAGAAGAATCACACAGGAGGCATCACAATACCTGGCTTCAAACTATACTACAAAGCCATATCAATAAAAAACAGCATGGTATTGTCACAAAAGCAGATGCATAGACCAACTGAGCACAGTGAAAGAAAAATAAATCCAGAAAACAATTCCACTCACAATAGCACCCTGAAAAATAAAATACTTAGGGATAAACCTAACCAAGCAGGTATAAGACCTCTATAAGGAAAACATAAAAAGTTGAAGAAAGAAATCAATGAAGACCTTATAAGATGGAAAGATCTACCATGCTCTTAGATAAGCAGAATAAATATCATGAAAATGGACATCCTCCTAAAACTGATCTACATATTCAATGCAATACCAATGAAATTACCAAGGTCGCTCCTCACAGACATAGAAAAATCAGTCCTTGAATTCATCTGGAAAAACAAAAAGCCCAGGATAGCCAAAGTAGTTCTTAGCAATAAAAATCATGCAGGAGGCATCACAATACCTGACTTTAAACTCTACTACCAAGCCACAGTAATAAAAAACAGCATGGTACTGGCACAAAAACAGACACATAGACCAATGGAGCAGAATAGAAGACTCAGAAATAGATGCACAGGTTTACAGTCAACTGATTTTTGACAAAGGAGCCAAAAGTATACACTGGAAAAAAGATAGCCTCTTTAACAAATGGTGCTGGCAAAACTGGTTAACCATATGCAGGAAAATGGAAATAAACCCCACTTTCTCACCCTGCACAAGAGTCAACTCAAGGTGGATCAAAGACCTGGAAGTTAGGCCAGACACCTTGCAACTACTTGAAGAGGGCATAGGAAAAACACTTCAACACCTAGGCACAGGTAAAAAACTTTCTCAACAAGACATCAAAGGCACAAGCAACTCAAAGGAAGATCAATACATGGGATTGCATTAAACTGAAGAGCTTATGTGCAGCAAAGGAAACTACCAAGAACCTCAACAGAGATCCTACAGAGTGGGAGAAGATTTTTGCCAGTTATTCTTCGGATAGAGGTCTAATATCTAGAATATTCAAAGAACTCAAGAAAATCACAGCTAAGAAAACAAATAACCCAATCAAAAATGGGCAAAGGATCTAAATAGACACCTCACAAAAGAAGAAATACAAATGGTCAATAAGTGTATGAGGAAATGTTCCACATCATTAGCAATCAGAGAGATGCAAATCAAAACTACCTTGAGATTTCACCTAACTCCAATCAGAATGTTAATCATAAAAAAACATGAAGAACAACTGCTGGTGAAGGTGTGGAGAAGTAGGAACCCTAACACATTGTTGGTGGGATTGTAAACTAGTGCAACCACTTTGGAAAACAGTATGGTGGATCCTCAGATGAATGGGAATGAGCCTACCATATGATCCAGCAATACCACTTCTGGGTATCTACCCAAAAGAATGGAAACCAAATTATCAGACCGACGCATGTGAATCTATGTTTATAGGTGCACAATTCACAATAGCCAAACTATGGAAACAGCCAAATGTCTATCGACAGATGAATGGATTACAAAACTATGGAATATGTACACAATGGAATTTTACTCAGCCATAAAGAAGAACAAAATCATGTTATTTACAGGGAAATGGATGCAACTGGAAAACATTACATTAAGTGAGATTAGCCAGTCACAATGAGTAAAAAAGCATATGTTCTCCCTAATATGTGAATGCTAGGAAGAATATGGGGCAAAAGAGGGTCTCCAGATGAAAAAGGAGAGACCCTCTATAAGCAAAGAAGTTGATTTAACTGAAGAGGATGGACGGGGGGGCACCCTAATACACATGGTGTACTTACACAATTATATCAAGATCACTCACTAAACTGAACTTGAGAGGGAGGTAGGGCGAGGGAACGGGGAGTGAATAGGGGAAGGGGTCAAATGAGAAATGTGTGCACATATGTCGTTATCAATTTGTACCTAACAAAGATGTATGCTTACAATGCATGAATTATTACAATAAAAAATAGACAAAACAAACAAATTCCCACACTTACTGCTAGTTGATTTTTGAAAAAGGTGCTAAAAATATACACTGGAAAAAAGGGAGCCTCTTCAACAAATGGTGTTGGCAAAACTGGTTTAACTGTATGCAGAAAAATGGAAATAAACCACATTTTCTCACCCTGCACAGAAGTCAATTCAACATGGATCAAAGAGCTGGAAGTCAGACCAGATATCTCGCAACTACTTGAAGAGGGCATAGGTCCAACATGTTAACATGTCGGTACAGGTAAAAACTGCCATAGCCTGCCAGAAATGTTGAACAAACCTGAAGGAGGAAAGTGAGTATTTGGAGAAAGAGACAGACAACAAAGATATCAGGAGGGATCACAGTAAATACTGCTTCGCTGAGTTTATTTCAAGTGCAGCTTATATACAGTTCTAAGGTTAATCATTTTACAATGCATCAAGAATCACATGATTCTTTTCTTGAACCTTATCTCAGCAAAGTCCTTGAGTTATATTGCTTCACATTCCAAATTAGTAAAAAGCATACCTATGTAAATTGCCATATGCCGCATACATCCTGTAACCCCCCTATGTCATTGTCAGAGCACCAGAGCCCACACCTTAGGACAGATCAATCCTGAACAGAAAACAGCTGGTTTTCTAAAAAACTAGCTTCACACACACACGTGCGCACACACACACACACACACACACAAACCTTTCTCAACAAACCCCAAAGGTACAAGCAATTCAAAGGAAGATCAGTACATGGGATTGCATTAAACTGAAGAGCTTCTATGCAGCAAAGGAAACTATCAAGAACCTCAACAGAGAGCCTACAGAATGGGAGAAAATTTTTGCCAACTACTCCTCCAATAGAGGACTAATATCTTGAATATACAGAGAACACAAGAAACTCACAGCTAAGAAAACAAATAACCCAATGAAAAATGGGCAAGGGATCTAAATAGACACTTCACAAGAGAAGAAAAACAAATGGCTAATAAATATATAAGTAAATGTTCAACATCCTTAGCAATTAGAGTGATGCAAATCAAAACTACCTTGAGATTTCACCTAACCCCAATTAGAATGGCAATCATCAAAAACACAAACAATTACAAATGCTGGCATGGGTGTGGAGAATTGGGAACCATAATATATTGTTGGTGGGATTTCAGATTATTGTAACCACTTTGGAAAACAGTATGGAGTATCCTCAGATGAATGGGAATGAATCTATCATATGATCCAGTAATACCACTTCTGGGTATCTACCCAAAAGAATGGAAACCAAACTATCAGACTGATGAATGGTTATCTATGTTTATAACTGCACAATTCACAGTTGCCAAACCATGGACCAAACATTCACTTTTAAATTACCTGTGGTTTTCTAAGAACATAATCCTCACGATAACTATGGAAGATATGCAGAAATTGTTTTAGTAGCTAAGAGGACCAGTATTGCTACTAACTACTATGTCTGTCTTAAATCACTGCCTAGTACTTCCAATAATTTACCTATTTTTTTTTTTGCGGTACTGAGGATTGAACTCAGGGGCATTCTACCTCTGAGCTATACCCCCAGCCCTACTTTTTATTCTTTATTTTGAAACAGAGTCTCAGTAAGTTGCGGAGTGCCTCACTAGGTAGCTGAGGCTGGCCGCGAACCCGGATCCTCTGGTCTCAGCCTCCCGAATGCTGGGATTACAAGCGTGCGCCACCACGCCCGGCCCTATTTTTAAAAATTATCACTTGATATTATTTCTCAGACCTAATCACCACAAATCTTTTATTTTTTGTCTGTAACTGGGTAGTCAACAGGTAGATACAATGTGTGATTTCTGTATGTGAATTTGATTTACACTGTACCAGGATGAAAAACTCAAGGATTAAATACCTAAAATACCTAATCTTTTTTATTTTTAATGTAATAATTCATGCATTGTAGACATACATGTTTGTTAGGTACAAATTGATAACGGACATATGTGCACACATTTCTCATTTGGCCCCTTCCCCTATTCACACCCCGTTCCCTTGCCCTCCCTCTCTCTCAAGTTCAGTTTAGTAAGTGACCTTGATATAATTGTGTAAGTACATTGTATGTATTAGGGTGTCCCCCCTGTCTATCTCCTTCAGTTAAATCAACTTCTTTGCTTTTTGAAGGTCTCTCCTTTTTCATCTGGAGACCCTCTTTTGCCCCATATTCTCCCTAGCATCCACATATTAGGGAGCACATATGCTTTTTTACTCATTGTGACTGGCTAATCTCATTTAACATAATGTTTTCCAGTTGCATCCATTTCCCTGTAAATAACATGATTTTGTTCTTCTTTATGGCTGAGTAAAATTCCATTGTGTACATATTCCATAGTTTTGTAATCCATTCATCTGTCGATAGACATCTTGGCTGTTTCCATAGTTTGGCTATTGTGAATTGTGCAGCTATAGACATAGATACACATGCATCGTTCTGATAGTTTGGTTTCCATTCTTTTGGGTATATACCCAGTAGTGGTGTTGCTGGGCTATATGGTAGGTTCACTGCCATTCATCTGAGGGTCCTCCATACTGTTTTCCAAAGTGGTTGTACACTTTTGCATTCCCACCAACAATCTATTAGGGTTCCCATTTCTCCACACCCTCACCAGCAGTTGTTGTTGTTCCTGTTTTTTATGATTGCCATTATGATTGGAATTAGGTGAAATCTCAAGGTAGTTTTGATTTGCATCTCTCTGATTGCTAATGATGTGGAACCTTTCCTCATACATTTATTGGCCATTTGTATTTCTTCTTTTGTGAGGTGTCTATTTAGATCCTTTGCCCATTTTTTGATTGGGTTATTTGTTTTCTTGGCTGTGATTTTCTTGAGTTCTTTGTATATCCTAGATATTAGACCTCTATATGAAGAGGAACTGGCAAAAATCTTCTCCAGATATAGAAAAATCAGTCCTTAAATTCATCTGGAAAAGCAAAAAGCCGAGGATAGCCAAAGTAATTCTTAGCAATAAAAACCATGCAGGAGTTATCACAATACCTGACTTCAAACTCTACTACAAAGCCACAGTAATAAAAACAGCATGGCTGGGTGTGGTGGCGCACGCTTTTAATCCCAGCATTGGGAGGCTGAGACCAGAGGATCCGGGCTCGCAGTCAGCCTCAGCTACCTAGTGAGGCACTCTGAAACTTAGTGAGACTCAGTTTCAAAATAAAGAATAAAAAATAGGGCTGGGGGTATAGCTTGGAGGTAGAATGCCCCTGAGTTCAATCCCCAGTACTACACACACACACACAAAAAAAACAGCATGGTATTGGCACAAAAATAGACACATAGACCAATGGAGCAGAATAGAAGCCTCAGAAACAGACCCACATGCTTACAGTCAATGATTTTTGACAAAGGATTCAAAAATATACTCTGGAAAAAAAGATAGCCTCTTTAACAAATGGTGTTGGCAAAACTGGTTAACCATATGCAGGGAAATGGAAATAAACCCCACTTTCTCACCCTGCACAAGAGTCAAATCAAGGTGGATCAAAGACCTGGAAGTTAGGTCAGAGACCTTGCAGCTACTTGAAGAGGGCATAGGACCAACACTTCAAAACATAGGCATAGGTAAAAGCTTTCTCAACAAGACCCTCATCATTTTTAAAATGTATTTTATTTTATATTGGAACATTAGAACCTTATTTGTCAGAATTTATTATTTAAATAAATTAATTTTGTATATCCTTTTCTTGGTATTCAGTTAGCATAGCCTAAAATGATAAAGAAATTTGGCCCAATAGCTTACATATATAATCAATATTTATGACTGTCATGGAGGGGACAAGATGGCGTTTGAGTGAAATACCTCTCCCCAGACGCTGTTCTTTCAAACCAAATTTGCCCCCAAACCAGCTTCTTTACAGAAGAAAAAAAAGCAACAAAAAGGGGCGAAAGCTGAACCACAACGAAAGAAAACTCAGATAGCCGGTCGGGGAAACAAAGGAGTCCTCCATACAACACCTCAGAGGGACTGCAGGCGAGTGCGGGCCGCCGGCCTCCGGCCCGGCCATGGGCTCGGCAGAGCTGCAACTGGGAACTGCGGAGGTGAGCCGGGGCTCACTGGCGGAGAGGAGACCCGGGGCTGTGGAGGTGAGTCCGATCCCGAGAACTAGGCACTCCGGCGGACCCAGGGACCTCGGAGAGCTGGTGTGGAAACAAGGAAGTACTCCAGGCAGCACCTCTGTGGGTCTGCAAGCTCGGCGCGGGCTACTGACATAGGGCCGAGGGCTGCGGGCTCCTGGAATTGGGACCCGGGACTGCAGAGGTGAGCCCAGTTCCGAGGGCTGGGCACCGCGGCGGACCTGGGGACCGGGCGTGGGGTGGGCACCCCCAGACCCGCACGCTCCACCCAAGCGGGGCATTCTGCTACTGGACACAGTGACGGGAGCGTGTGGTGCGATCAGCCTAAACTCCAGCAGGACATATCCGGGGCTCCACAACAGAGCCTAGGGGACGGACTGCACAGCAAGGCTGGAACCAGGAGGCAACAAGCGCAACTGCTTGACAGATAGAAAGAGGAGTGGAACCACACAGAGCCCAGGAAAAACAAGGGAGAGGGCGCTGCGCACCGCAAACCTGCGCACCACATTGCGCTCCAATCCCTCCCATACAATATCCCGCCAACTATCCAGCTATCCAGACCTCCATTGACCTATTGCGCCCCCCAGCGACGAGGGGGGAGGCAGACAACAACAGAGAAACGAGCCACAGTGATCAGTAGGTCGGATTGCACGGGCGCAACTGTATAAAGGATAGACTCAGAGAATTAGGTTGTGGAAGGAGCAGCAGGGACGAGCCAGACGCTGTGAGTGGCCAAATACACGGGGACACAGCTAACAGCCCAGGTGTGGCGTTGGCCCCGGATCTCCACGAACTACCCAGGTGGGGACTGCTGCAACACTCACAGTGATCAGACCCCCCCCCCGTGGAACACTCAGCAGAAGCTCCCGCGGGCCAGTGTCTACATACCATCCCAAAGATGGAGCAGTGAGCAACGGTGCAAAGGAGAGAAGAGCACAGGCGTGAATCCAGCTTCTTGACGGAAGGAAGAGAAGAAATACTGGAAACTCGAAAACAAACTCGGAGAGGGGAACCTGAGCGCGCTGGGAATGGCGGCTGCTACCTTTACCGCCAACCCCTCCCACAAACTTCCTGCTAGCTACACAGACCATCAACGTCCGATTATGCCCCCATCCATCAGAACGGCAACAGGCTGAGCTGCAGGGAACCGTAAGTCGGGTTACGCGCACCTCGGGTGCAGGGTGTGGGACTCACAAAACAAAGGATAGACTCAGCCATCTGCCCTGCTAGAGACTAGACAGGGCCAAAAGGGTGGAGGAACCCAGTGCTCACAGGGTATCTGGAAAGGCCTGGCTTTTAGACTGCTAAAGCAAAAAGCAGAGACAGAGACACAGCCAGACCCAGTGGAGAACCCAGAGACATAAACTAGCAGTGGGCAATTCTCTGCCTGCACTGAGAGAGCAAATTAAAATGAATAAATAAATAAATAATGCCAAAGACACACGTGAAAACTTAAGCTCGGTGCTTATGAACTAGCAGAGCTTTGGTTTCACTGATTGCTATTTGTAGATATTGGGTTTATTTTTTATTTATTTATTTATTTTTTTATCTTTTTTTTTATTTTGGTTTTGGGTTTTGTTTTGTTTTTTCATTCTCCTTTGGTGTTAAGTTTTAAATTTGATCTCTCTAAACTGTGTTATTGCTTTGATTTGTTTATGTTTGCTTGGATGAATACTTGTTTTCTCTCTTGCTTAGGTCATTGAACCCCCCCTTACCCCTTTTGCAAGCCCCCCCATATTCCTCTCTGCTACACTTTATCTTCTCTCTTTTCTTTTCCTCTTCTTCCTGTCACATATCAATATCTACCATCTCTAATCTTTATCCCCTTCTTTACCCTATCCCTGCATCTATTACAGTGACCTCTCACCCAAACTCTATCTCTGAACACACCCTGTCACCCCTAAACCCCAACTACAGAGATTGGACAAGAAAACTTGCAATAACAGCAAAGTTATAAATCGAAGAACAGGGGAATCATGGGAAGGAGAAATAACAAAGAAACAATGAGCCAACACAACCCCTCAATAACAGATCTCACCAACCCAGAATGGCAGAGACTACCAGAAGAACAATTAGGATCTTTAATACTAGAAACAATACAGGATTTTCAGAAAGAATGTAGGCAGAGCTTTAAAGAAATAAAGGAAGACATAAAGGAACAAATAAACAGAGAATTTGAAGACCTAAAGAGAAACCAAACAGAAGCATGGAAGGAAGTAAAAGATGAAATAATTGAAATGAAGGCATCAATGCAAACTATAAACAACAGATTAGACCACATGGAAAATAGAATATCACTCTTAGAAGATGACCAAACTAACAATGAATCTATAGTACATAACTTAGAAAAAAAATACGACAGTACGAATTGGACATCGAAGAGATCTGGACCAATTTTAAAAGAGTCAACCTAAGAATAATAGGCATAGAAGAGGGATTAGAAGTTGAAACTTATGGAATAAACAATATCTTCAAAGAAATAATAACAGAGAATTTTCCAAATATAGAAAGAGAAGTCAACACACAGGTTCAGGAAACATACAGAACTCCCTCAAGACAAGATCAAAGAAGAGGTTCTCCACGCCACATAGTAATCAGATTGACCAATGTAGAGGCAAAGGAGAGAATCTTAAAGGCAACAAAAGTAAAAGGCCAAGTGACATTTAGAGGCAAACCAATTAGAATTACGCCAGACCTCCAGAATCAAGTCATGAAAGCCAGGAGAGGATGGAGTAACATATTCCAAACTCTGAAAGAAAATAACTTACAGCCAAGATTCTCATACCCAGCAAAACTCTCTCTTAAAATTGACGGTGATATAAAAACCTTCCATGACAAACAGAAACTGAAGGAATTATTGTCTTCCAATCCAGCACTAGAGAAACTACTTAAAGAGATTAACTACAAAGAAGATCTAACCAGTAAACATCAAACCAGAGAAACAATAATTTCCAGGAAGCAAACAGCTAAGCAAAAAAGAATATACACTACGGCAAACAGAAGTCAAAACTCAAAATGTTAGGAATTAAAAATCATCTCTCAATAATCACACTGAATATAAATGGTCTCAACTCTCCAATAAAAGGCACAGGTTGGCAAAATGGATCAAAACCCAGAATCCATCTATATGCTGCCTGCAAGGAACACACCTTACAAGCAAAGATTCCCAGAAACTAAAGGTGAAGGGCTGGAGTAAGGTAATCCATGCCAATGGAACTCGGAGACAAGCAGGAGTAGCAACTATGATATCAGATAAACTAGACTTCAAACTCAAGCTAACCAGAAGAGACAAAGCAGGACATTTTTTACTAGTAAAAGGAATAATCCAGCAAGAGGAAATAACAATTATCAACATCTATGTCCTAAACATAGGTGCAGCCACTTTCATAAAACAAACTCTGTATGAGATAAAGACACACATAGATCCCAATACACTAATACTAGGAGACTTCAATACTCCTCTTACATCTCTAGATCGTTCCTCTAAACAAAAGTTCAGTAGAGACTCCTCAGACCTAAAGGATCCCATAAACCAAATGGACCTATTAGACACATATAGACTCTTCCACCCAACTACAACTGAATTCACATTTTTCTCAGCTGCTCATGGAACCTTCACCAAAATAGACCACATCCTCGGCCACAAAGCGAGCACCGGCAAATTCAAAAAATGTAACATAATTCCCTGCATCTTCTCAGACCACAATGGAGTGAAACTAGAAATAAACTCCAGGAAGACCCAATGTAACCGAGTAAGTGCATGGATACTGAACACCACACTGCTGAATGAAGAGTGGGTCATAGAAGAAGTAAGGGGAGAAATTAAAAAATTCCTAGAAACCAACGAAAATGGAGACACAACATATCAAAACCTCTGGGACACCCTGAAGGCAGTACTAAGAGGGAAATTTATAGCACTGAGCGCCCACATAAGGAGATCAGAAAACCACCAATTAAATAACCTA
>PVLC010028293.1:0-21025 GCA_004027655.1 Graphiurus murinus
GAAGGAAGGAGGAAGAGAGGGAGGGAAAGAGGAGCAGAGGAGAGGGGAGGGAAGGAGAAAGAGGAGGGAAAGGGAGGAAAAGAAAAGAGAATGTACTGAAATAGGAAGTCTGCATCACAACATAAGTGTGTCTCAAAAATAAGTAACCCACTAATTTCTTGAATATGATCCATTTGGGGAAACAAAGTCTCCCACACCTTGCCCATCGCATCCATTCTAACTTCCCCAAAAGGGAAAAGCTTAATATAACAAAGACTTCAAAAAAAGGAATTCATTTTTCAAAACAGTAATAATGTAGTACAAAACAAAGAACTAAACAACTACCAGGAAAACTGTAATAATCATTTTACAAATATATTTAAATGCAAAAATAGCAATACTTCAAGATCATGACCAACTTAAGATTCTTGGTGTTTTTGTTTTGTTTTTTCTTTTTTTTTTTTTTTTACGGTACTGAGGATTGAACCCAGGGGCATTCTACCTCCGAGCTACACCTCCATCCCTATTTTTTATTCTTTATTTTGAAACAGGGTCCACTAAGTTGTGGAGATCCTCAGTAAGTAGCTGAGGCTTGCCACAAATCTATGATCCTCCTGTCTCAGCCTCCCAAACACTGGGATTACAAGCATGTGCCACCACACCTGGCTTCCAATTTAAGTTTTAACTGATTATTAGAGGTATGACATAATTTATCATCCATAACATAATACTTATGAGACTAAAAGGCAACATCTACTAACAATTTTGCCAGGACAGACAGTAGCCATAAACCAGAACCATCCCAGACAATTGGGGACATCCAATATTTCTTTAGTACTGTTACTTGGTTTCCAACATATAAGATGTTTAAATTGTTCTTTTTTTTTTTTTTCTTGTACTGGTGATTAAACCCAGGGGCATTCTACCTCCCAGCTACACTCCCAAACCTTTTATTTTCTATTTGAAACTGAGTCTTGCTACGTTGCTGAGTGTCTCACTAAATAACTGAGGCTAGCCTCAAACATGTAATAATAATTTTACAAATACATTATTTAATACAAAAGTGTCAGCACTTTAAGATCATGACCAAGTACTGGTAAGCCTCCCAAGTACTGGGATTACAGGCATAGGCCACGATGCCAGGCTAAGCTATCATTCTGCTACTAGTCTTCTTTTCTTTGCTATGAAAATTATAAACATTTATGGTGTACAACATGGTATTTTGATGTACATTTACATTGTGAAATGGCTCAATTAAGCTAATTAACATATGCCTTACCTCACAAACTTGTTTTCCTTTTGGTGTGGTAAGAACACCTAAAATAGACTCTTACAATTTTCATGTTGTATCAGATAGCTCTTCACCACCATAATGAAACAGCGAAGAGAATAAACATAGAGGAGGAAAGGTTTCTTCTGGCTCATGGTTCCACTCCATGGTCTCTGGCTGCGTTGCTGGGCCTGGGGTGAGGCAGAGCACCATGATGGAGAGGGCATCATAGAGCAGAGTTGCTTAGCTTACAGGAGCCATGAAGCAAAGAAAGAGAGGGAGGAAAGAACTGGGAACAAGTTACACTCTTCCAGGACACATCCCCAGGAATCACTTCTCCAAGTAGGCCCCACACAACCAGTTTCCACCACCTCCCAACAATGCCATCAGATTATGACTCCATTGATGGGTTAATCCACCAATGGGGTCAGAGTCCTGGTGAGATAGTCACTTCCCCCAACCCTCCTCTGACCATCAGTGCATCGGTGGCTGAGCCTTCAACATGTGAGCCTTTGAGGGACACTCCAACTCCAACCCGTAACACAGGCATATGATACAGTATTACAGTCACCCTGGGATGCAAAAGACCTCTGAACCTATTCCTCCTGTATAACCAAAATTTTGTGTTCTTCCACCATCCCCTCAGATTCCCTGTCCTCCATCTTCTGATTATAGCCTTGCTGTGCTCTGCTTCTGTGAAATCAACGCTTTAAGATTCCACATATGAGTGAGATCATGCAGCACTTTTCTTTCTGGGCCTGATTTGTTTCAACTAAGATAATGTCTTAGGTTCATCTATGTTTTCACGAATTAATTTCCTTCATTCTTTAGGCTGAACAGTATTCCAATGTGCATATATACCATATCTTCTTTATGCATTCATCCTTTTCTAGATACTGAGGCAGATTCCATGTTTTGGCTATTGTAAATATTGCAATAAACATGGAGTGCAACTATCTCTTCAATATTCTGATTTCATTGCCTTTGAATGTACATGCAAAAGTGGAATTGCTGGCTCATATGGCAGTTCTGTTTCAGGACCCTCACTTTCCTGGCCCCTGTGAAATGCCAAAAACCAGGGACAGTTTCTTTATTTATTGTAAATGGCTCAGTTGACAATGGTTATGGAACTGAGCATCCTCACATGGTTCTTAGACCCTCAGTCTCCCACTTTGAAGAGGAGAGGGGTAAGCACAAGATTTATTACACCCAGCATACAGAAAGCAGGAAAGGCAGTTAAGTCACATACCATCTCCAAGCCCTCTCTAGTCTTTTAACTGGCTCTCTTGTTTACATTAAGGAGAGTTCCTGGGTGGTGACTCTAGGTTGTCTAGGAAACAGCTCCATTAACTTTTGGTAGTGTCTGCTTGCTGGCTAGCAACTAGGGGGAGGGATTGTGGAATTCTTACCATTCCCTATCTTAAGTCTAAATTCCTAATAATATTTTTAAGACTCTGAATGGATTTCCCCCATTTTGAGAATTTTTAATACACTTCAATTGAGAAATTTTCAACCTCTAAGGCTCCTTTCAGTCAGAGCCATGAGAGCAGCATAACGGGGTGGATTCCTCCCCCCCCATCGAGGTTTTTAACCAATTACTGAGCCAAATCTCTGACACCAGTCTCAGCAGAGCTTTACCCCACAGGATGAGAACTGCAAATGGCTTTTTCTTATCTTAGCAATGCAGAGTCACACTAGGCAGACGCCCAAGTGTCAAAATGAAAAACAAAAGACCACGATAAATTTTACTAATAAAGTCAATTTTAAGGCACTCATGGCATGAAACCTAGAGTCCAATTTTGAGATTTGAAATGTGATGCTCCTTGGTCTTCCATCGTGCATGAGTCTATTAGTTTCTGGATGTGGCTAGAGCAGGGCAGGTCTTCTCTTTCAGGATCAGCTTTCTTGGTTTCCCAGATTTCCTGCAAGCAGTCCAATGAGTCATCTCTAAGGCAGTGGGCTCTGAGGCAGTTGGCCTTGAGTGACTGTGATGAATCCAAGCCGCAATATTTTGGACTTTAACTGGTTTCTGCTTATTTGCCTCAACAGAAGGGGCTGGAGGTGTAGATCACTGCTTTGGTTTTTGCTGTTTCTAGGTCCTCTGTCCTGCCTCATGTCTCCCCTCTGATGATGTGACCCTAATTGCTTTGAGCTGGTAACAGGTGCTGTCAGAATATCGCAATTTAGGGTCTCAGGGGATGGATGATCTAGAGGACCATGGAAGAAGCTATTCTTTATATGATGTTTTCTTTTTATAATCATCTAGAGTTTGAAGGCTGGAAGAGTCCAGTTATCTTGGCTCACCATTTATGGTGGTTCAGTGGGTATCTACATAAAAAACTGGTATAATAGTAATCATACTATAACCCAGATTTGCCATAATGTCTTTCATAACCCATTATATTGTGCCATCTATCTATTAGCATTTTAAATTGGAGGCCAAGTAGCCAACCTATTTGCACAGTGCATGAGTCAGTATATGTAACATTGCAAAAAGTTTTTGTAGTACAAAACATGGAAAAAACCAAACATGTTGTTTTTAACTTAGAATTTTCAGCAGTATTTTTAAGAGTTTGTGTTGAATGCAGCCTTTTAAACACCTACTATTGTAAAATGTATTTTAATTTTCTCTTTTTTACTTTTTTGAGAGGAAGGGGTCCTGATTTTAATCCTTGACCCCATACTAAGTGCAGCATGCTAGCTGCCTCAGTTTCTCTTCTGCCGACCGCACTGAGAGCTTAACATAAATAATAATAATACAAGTAACAGACAAGACACCGGCGCCACAGACAGACAAACACACAGCGACACAAAACTTGCAAGGGGAACAATGTTCAACTTTATTAAGCAGTCTTTGTGATATATATGCTGAGGCCTGACCTTGAGTACAGACCCTAAAACCCAGATGGCACCGCATCAATCAGTTTTTGAAGAAACATTTGTTATTCACATCTTATCTTGTGACCCCTTGATAGGGGAAGACAAAGGCATGGGTCATAAACCTTGAAGCACTTGATATTAGGGAAGTTACAAGTTTACTGCCCTCAGGGTTGTATCATGCACAACAGGCACTTATGGGAACTGGCTGAATTTTAATTGCCCAAAGCAGCCATTTTAGCTCCCCATGTCTTTTTGCTTTTTATATAAATCTTTTTGCTTCCCACAACTAAGCCTTCAGGTTTATAAGGGATGGACTGGGGTTAAACTAACTGCAATTTTGTCTAATACCCATATATGTAAGTCGTGTGTGATTTTATATAGTTTATGCCCTTCTAACTCTCCTGCCTCTTGTAGCCTTCCTGGCAATCGTTGGGGGATTGGAGAGGGTCAAGCACACATCATCTAATAGAGAGAATACCTGTTCTCTTGACAGGAGTACATCCAATCTTTTAAAGTACTAAGGGTAAGGCTCAAACCCAAGCTAGCTTAGCTTCTCAACATATATTTTCTTAGCCTCGCCTTGACAACTTTATTTATTTATTTTTCTTTATCTGAACTCTGTGGCTATATGTGGAATGCAGCTTCCAGATATTGCCCAGGGCAACTGTCAAGTCCTGGGTGACTTTTGTGACAAAGGCTGGTTTGTTGTCTGACCCTATGTGTAAGAGTAGTTTATATCTAATTAAATTGTGTGGGTGATCATTAAATGGGTTTTATGGGTATAATTTTTTTACTATAGCCTAGCATACTTATTTTTAATTATACTTTCCTGAGGGGTGTTTAAGACCAAGTAGTTAGCCCTATATGAAGAAAACAAATTTTTATAAAATTATTTTGTTATTGAGATGAGTGAGGGCTCTTCAGGAATATTCTAAGGGACTTCATGAGGCTTTTCATCTACCCGTCGTGCCATCTACCAGGATGGGTTGCAGTCTTGCCCTTCTTGGCTCTTCTTGAAGCCCTGGTGACTCAATAACCTTCCACATTGCAGGATGTGCACTGGTGGCTCTTGGCCTCTGGGGTCTTCATAATCTCCCTACTTGGGAAATTGGGCAACTCTCCAGAATTTATAGAGCCCTCAGAAGTCCCATCATTCATTTTCTGAGTTTCATTGCCTCATAGGGCAAGTGCTAAAACATTAGCTAATTTTGTCCTTAACCCTTTTACTTTCTGATTGTTTTACAAGTCTCAGTTGTTGAACACCCAAGAGGTAAGTTTTTATCAGTTGTTGTTGTTTTTTTTAAATGAATAGAGGTCAATATTATAGCCTATTTGTTTCTTTTAAGTGAATTCTATGAAAATATTGTTTAGGTTACTCTGCTAGTAGCTGTATGTTTGTAATGTCAATAGACAACAATTACAAAGCCTTATAAGGAAATGTAAAACAAAACTATTAGGGACAGAACAAAGACAGTCTTTATAATAGTTTTGATAATATTTGATGATATAAACAAATTCCCATTTAAATTTGACCTGTTTACATATGCATATATTATTAATATCAGTTTTTAATCAGAGTGACATAGTTTGAAATACCATGTATTTAAGCACCTGTAATTAATTTTTATTAAAGATGGCCATAATACAATTTAAGAACATATAAACTTAAAAGAACAATTTTGTTACTATTAACAACTTTTGTTTACAGAACACCAGCTTGGTAAACTGCCCTCTTAAGATTTGTGTTTTAGAAGATACTTAGGAAACATACTCAACCCACAAAGAAGTTAGCAATAATCAACATCACAGTTGTACATATATTAACCCTTACTATAGGAGCAAAATTTAGAATTTACTACTCAGTAAGATAACCACAATTACATATTTTTGTAGGTTAATAGCATTGACAAACAAATAGCTCTAGACCATTTATAAATTTAGATCAGAAACAGGCTTTATTATTTGGTGGTCAAATATCTCTTTTATACAATAATAAGACATTTAGTCAAAGCAAACAGGTGTAAACCAGGACTTAAAAGGCCAGTTTTAAAAACCATTTAAATATGTGTAAGGTTTAGACACAATTTATATTGTATAAAAGAGAGCATTTACTGTTTACCTTGAATATATTGAATCTAAATATCTTTTGCGTGTGTGTGTGTGTGTGTGTGTGTGTGTGTGTGTATGTGTGTGTGTGTGTGTAACTAGGGATTGAACCCAGGGACATTCTACCTCTGAACCACACCCCCAGTCCTACTTTTTATTCTTTATTTTGAAACAGGGTCTCACTAAGTTGCAGAGGGCCTCACTAAGTAGCTGAGGCTAGCTGCAAACCTGCGATCCACCTGTCTCAGCTTCCCAAGTACTGGGATTACAAGTGTGTGCCATCACCTCTGGCTCTAAACCTATATGTCTTTAACTTTATAAATCCTTATGTAACATTTAGATAAATTCAGATACATAGCATATTTAGCCTTCATATGTATACATAATTGTAGCCACACACATATAGGATGTCAAATACATTATAGCAATTTAAAATAATAGTTGTCTATGTGGAGAAACAGTTCCAGCCTTGAATGCAGGCTCTATCTGAGACATAAATGAGGTTAGATACTGAGTGTGAGAGAAAAAGAAGACTTTTTCTACAGCCTCATAGTGTTCTGCCGGAATTTACTCTTATGATAAGGAAGCAAGCTTCTTGGCATGGTAACTGGTAAACTGTGTTCCGGGTTTCTATTATGCTTGGATACATTATGAAGAGAGGACAAAGAAATGTAGGACAAGGAGACTTGGGACAGGAAGGTTGTTAGATTAAAGACTGTATCTTTTTCATTCTGGTTCTGTACAAAGCATCTTATGATTTTATGAAAGAAAGCCTGTCTATTGTTTTTCTGTCTATAAGTATCAAGCTGAAGCCTTCAATAAACTTGCAGTTGCTGAACCTGTTGTGCTCTGCATCCCCTGTGTCCTGTAACCCTTACCCAGGGAACCCAACGCACTGGACGTTGACAAGTCTATTTAGCCTGAGTTATAAAGTTATAATTTTAACAGGCTGAAAAATATGCAGATACTCAGACTCTATTAATTTTTTTTAAATAGCATCTAGAAATGCTATTAAGAGCAAAAAACCTTATTGTTTCAGATATAGAAGATAGAGACAGCAGAAACAGGGAATTATCATAATAAAATGCAATTTGGGGGGCTAGTTATGTAGAACTGTACAAAGACCATATCAATAACTTAAGAAGCCCCAATTTTTTAAACATAGAATGAATGCATGAAATGTAATTTTTTAAACCCTTTAAAAATCTCTTTTAGAACAAAACCTTGACATCCAAACACTTTTCCACCTAAAAGCATTTTTCTTTTAACTTGTCTTTATTTATTTTATTAAAATATCTCCTTTTCTTTGGACAGTCTAAGAGCTCTTGTCAGAGCTATTAGCTTTGCCATTTGAGCTAATGTTCCAGGCAGCAAAGCTTTGGGTTTTAACACCTGCTGTCTGGTGACCATGGCCTATCTTTTAACCTTTAAATGCAACTTCCCCCTCTGAGGCCCAAATCAAAGGCCCTGTCTCTGTTTGTTTTAAAGCCCTCATACGGAGTTTTGCTATTAATATAAAATGGGCAATTTAAATAAAATGGAATCTTGCCATTTGCCATTTTTAGGAATCCACATATCTATCTCCACTTTCTGGGTTCCTCAAGGCTCAAACCAGCCTATTTTTTATCTGACATGAGACATCAGGTGCCTTGACTGATCTGAAATCTTAGATAAGTTTTAGAGGAGACCTTACACCCTTATGATTCCAGGTGGTTCAATATTGTAATCAGTTTTTTTTTTTTAAATCAGTGTCCATAATCTAAGCTGGCTACATATTACAGAAGGACTCAATGGCTTAGCTTCAATTCTCCCAAACCCTTTTTTTTTTTTTTTGCGGTACTGGGGATTGAACTCAGAGGCATTCTACCTCCAAGCTATACCCCCAGCCCTATTTTTTATTCTTTATTTTGAAACCGATTCTCACTAAGTTGCAGAGTGCCTCACTAGGTAGCTAAGGCTGGCAGCGAACCCGGATCCTCCAGTCTCAGCCTCCCAAATGCTGGGATTACAAGCGTGTGCCACCACACCCGGCTTCTCTCAAACTCTTTATTAGGCTTTTATTAAACAGGCCAGGGGAGCAGTCCTTAGCCCTGAAAACAGGGGAGGAAGTATCACTTTGTTAGCCCCAGGACTGGAGAAAAACTACAGATTTACACAGCCCAGGCCATCAGATCATGGGGAAAGCTGCCCACCTGTGCTGCACCTGGAATAAGTTGCCCAGGTTCTGGTGCCACTCAAGGAGTGACATCATCAAGGTGTGTTACCATTATCACTGCCACCACTGAGGGCAAGGGAACTGCCACTTTTATGGCAGACACCATTTTCCCAAAAGCTTCAGTCATGCAACAGAGAGGAAAATCTTATCTCGAGCTTATTAATTCTTTCTCAACTTTTTTCCAGCTGAAACACTGGAGGTAATGCTGCTCTCTGCACCTTTAGCTTAGATCCAGGCTGTTTATACACATTATCCTGCAACTGCATAGACACTTGGAAAAAAAACACACTGGAATCTTTTTATTTGGCCTAGCAATTTTAACCATAAGATCGCACTATACTCTTAATACTTTGTATAGCATCAGCCATATTTTTTCTATATACCAACAATGTAGAAGCCAATTGAATAGATTTAAATGTTATTTTATCTTATTATTCGTGCATTGTAAGCATACATCTTTGTTAGGTACAAATTGATAATGACATGTGCCCACATTTCTCATTTGACCCCTTCCCCAAATTCCCACCCCCCTCCCTCGCCCTCCCTCCTTTTCAAGTTCAGTTTAGTGAGTAACCTTGATGTACATTAGGGTGCCCCCCCACCCCTGCCCATGTAGGGACCACTCATGTCATGTGGCATTCAGCACTCACAGGCTCTGACCTTTCTTGGTCAAATATGACCCCTCCGCCCTAGGGAAGCCGGTGGGTGTGTTGTGGGATAACAAGGTCCCACTCGTGGGTCCTTGGCCTCTGTGATAAAAAGAATTTTAACACATGCCAGTCAGAAACAAAAGGCAGGTATTTATTTAGGAAAATGAGGGACTCGGGGAAAACAAATAAGTGGACATCTTCCCAGCCATGCGGGCAAAGAGGCAGAAGAGAGGAAGGCGGGCCTTTTTATAAACTTTCAAGAGGAGCAGGCACAAGAAGCAGTCTGGACCTCCTCGTTTCTCAGGTATTGGCCTGAGGTTGATAGGTAGGCATTCCAAGTTGGATCCTCCTCCTTTCTCAGGTTTCAAAGATGGGAGGTCGCTGAAGTCTGGCTTTTGTCCGAAAGGATTTCCGGTGAGGGCAGGGTCTATGAACTCTCCAGATTTTAAAGCTATATTTTTCCTTTCCTTCCCAATGTCTCCTTCCTGCCTAAAATTTTATTTCTTTCTACTCTACCTCATCAGGTGGGTCAAGGAAAGGCCTACCTCCTCCCCTGCAGCTACCGGTGATGAGATCTGCTTCCATTGGCTCCCCCCTCCCCAGCTTCACCTCCATATCTGACCTTCCCATATATTCTGTTGTGTGTTCGAATAAAGCTGAGTTCCTGTGGCGCCACCTGACCACTGACTAGACTCCTGGCTCAGTGCTGTTTTTGGGGGGGCTTCCCCGACTCCCCAGGGTGGTGGGCCCGGCCGCGACACTCTCCCTCTCGCTCGGCCCCGGTAACCAAGTGGCTGGCTTGCTTCACTCTACCCCATGTTGCATGGGACATGACACCCCCGTCCATCCCCTTTGGTTAAATCAACTTCTTTATCGAGGGACTCTCTTTTTCCATCTGGAGACCCTCTTATGCCCCATCTTCTCCCTAGAATCTGCATATTAGGGAGAACATATGCTTCTTTACTCTGTGTGACTGGCTAATCTCACTTAACATAATGTTTTCCAGTTGTATCCATTTCCCTGAAAATAACATGATTTTGTTCTTCTTTATGACTGAGTAAAATTCCATTGTGTATATATCCCATAGTTTCGTAATCCATTCATCTGCTGATGGACATCTTTGCTGCTTCCATAGTTTGGCTATTGTGAATTGTGCAGCTATAAACATAGATACATATGCGTCGGTCTGATAGTTTGGTTTCCATTCTTTTGGGTAGATACCCAGAAGTGGTATTGCTGGGTCATATGGTAGGTTCATTCCCATTCGTCTGAGGATCCTCCATACTGTTTTCCAAAGTGGTTGCACTAGTTTGCAATCCCACCAACAATGTATTAGAGTTCCCACTTCTCCACATCCTCGGCAGCATTTGTTGGTGGTGGTGTTTTTTATGATTACCATTCTGATTGGAGTTAGGTGAAATCTCAAGGTAGTTTTGATTTGCATCTCTCTGATTGCTAATGATGTGGAACATTTCCTCATACATTTATTAAATGTTATTTTATATCCTAAGAAGTCAAGAGCATTTTAAAGTATTAATAATATTCTGTATTTATCCAATTTAATTTAATAATTAAATTATAGATTGCTCCTGGAAATCAAGACATCAGATAACCATCAACAGTGTCTTACAACTTTTTTGTCACAGAGAAAACTTTAAAATCAATGAGTATTGTATTTAGAAATATCTCACAGAAGTAAACATCTCTATTGACTATTTACCTACGGAAAAAGGCATATGTTAATAATTTTAAGGACATTTTTATTTTACTCTCGAACAAATCTTAAATTTACTCAGTTGTTGGATTTATTTAAGGCACATGAACTCAGAGTTATTTGATTTCATATTTTCTTTAAATTTTATGAGCTCTCATCCTATTACTATCAATTTGCGGTACCATATAGACAGACACATTACTCACATAACACAACAAACAACATACAACACTAAATAGAGGATTGATCCTTGAATAGCTGCTGAGTGAAGACAGAAGAGGAAAAAAAAGTCAAAAAGATAGAGACCCAGAGTCTCTAGCTAAACAAAACAAAAGTAAATCACAGACAAAACAAAAACGAATCAAAACAGAAAACATATGTGCACAAACCCAGAGGGAATTTGAAAAAAATCCCTGAGCACAGGAAAAGAAAGTCTGCATTTTCTGTAATAAAAAGAAATTATATTTCGCTTGTAAATTTGTATAGATACTTGCAAAAGACACTTGTTTATCTTTTTCTTTTTCCTAGAATCTTACAATTGGCTTTTAGGATGTAAGAGAACAAATTATATTAGAAAATAGAATTATCTTATAGGCTCTTACAAGAAACACTTAAACTTAAGCATCGTTTGTGAGCTCCAACCTCATCAGAGGCCTAGGTGTGAAATGTAACAAATCACCCATGCGAGGGGCTTTCCCCTTCCAGAGGCAGCAGCATTTGTGCATATCAACTGGAGAGGGAGGATTCTTTGTTCTTTCCACCACACTAAGTGAGGTGGAGATTTAACCACCACCACCCCATAACCAGAAACTGGCCAATGAGGTGAACAGAGTAGCTCAGTTTTAACTAGCTCCCTACGCTGTCAACATAGGCTGGGAGCCATTTATTTACATGTAAATTTAGCTATTAGAAATAGCTTTTTGACTACTGCCAGGACTTGCTCTGAGGCTGATAGTGGCACAATCTGACCCCCTCAGGTGGCTGCAGCATGCCTAGCCTGGAGGCCCAGATTCGTGGCTGTGAGCTGAGGAGAGAAGCTGCAGGCAGAGCCCCCTAGCAACTCGACTCCCATCACAATGGCAGCTGATAAGCTGCAGACAGCATGGAGGCCCAGCTGCTCCCCCTGACCAGCCTGCTCCACAGGGATACAGCTCAGCCCAACCAGGGCAGCCGGGTCCCAAACAGTGGAGACTGCATCTGCACCCCAGGCAGCATCTGCACCCCATCCTTGTCCAGCTATCTCAGCCACACGTATCACACACTCACATCCATCACCCACTCACCTAAACTGACTACCAAACTGAATTCCAGTTTCATGTCCTTTTCTGCAGGTGCTACTCAGGGAATTTTATGGAGTGATCAGTTCCCTCCTCCACCAAGACCTAATCAAGCCCCCCCCCCGCGGCCCCGGGGGGCTTATCTGATTCAGACATTCCTGAAGGATGGATATAATGACCTGCTCCTTTTCCCGCCTAAACCCTCAGCAGTCATGCTCCCGAGCCAACCCCCTCTGTGAGAAGTCTCCCACATGGTGATAAAAAGGTGCCCCTGATGCACTCAGTGGGTGACGTCTACCTCGGGAAGGCCAACTCCCGAGGAGGCACAGACCAGTGAAGGCAAAGCACCTGGATCCTGTCTTGGGCCCAGGCTAGCTGCTCCTGGCTGGCTGCGTGCCAGAACATTGCGGACCCTCAGTTTCCCCCCTAGTCTCCATAAAAGGATCTCCAGAGGCTGAAATCAGGGACAGCTTTCTTTATTTACCAGTATATGGCTCAGTTGACAATGGTCATGGAACTGAGCATTGAACAAAGGGCTCACACAATTTTTTTTTTTTTTTTTTGCAGCACTAGGGATTGAATTCAGGGGCGTTCTACCTCTGAGCTACACCCCCAGCCCTATTTTTTATTCTTTATTTTGAAACCAGGTCTCACTAAGTTGCAGAGTGCCTCACTAGGTAGCTGAGGCTGGCCTCGAACCCGGATCCTCTTGTCTCAGCCTCCCGAATGCTGGGATTACAAGCGTGCACCACCACGCCCGGCTGGGCTCACACAATTCTTATACCCTCGGTCTCCCACTTTGGAGAGGGGAGGGGTAAGCATGAGATTTATTACACCTAGCATAAGCATGATACAGAAAGCAGGAAAGGTGGTTAAGTTACATACCATCCCCCAGCCCTCTCTAGTCTTTTAACTGGCTCTCTCTTGTTTACATTAGAGAAAGTTCCTGAGTCATGACTCTAGGTTGTCTAGGAAACAGCTCCTTTAACTTTTGGTAGTGTCCATTTGCTGGCTTGAGGGCATCTGGGGGAAGGAGTTGGAGAATTCTTACCTCTTCCTATCTTACATCTAAATTCCTAAATTTTTAAGGCTCTGATTGGATTTCCTACCTCAGTTCTTTTTTTAATTTTTTGAGGAAGCTACATCCTGCTAAGAGACTTCTGCTATTGATTTCTAATTTTATTGACAATTATGGTCTGAGAACATAGAGTGATATTGTTCCTTTTGAAATTCATTGAGGCATCCTATGTCTCCTCATGCATGATTTGTTTTTAATATTTTGTTTTTACTCAGTGAGTGGATTTGCATCTCCACTTCTTACTTCCTCATGGTGCCTGTGTTGTCACTTCTGTGTCTGTGGTTCCTGCATGTCTAAATCTCCTGGCGACTGGAGGAGAATTCTCATCATGCACTGCCCAGCTGTGGGCTGTCATGTGGCTCTCCCTCCCTTCACCCTCACATTGCTCAGTCTGCCCCTTGCAAGATCCTCGCTCTCAACATGAGACCTTCCTAAGCTTGGGCCATAGGCAGCAGCTCCTCCTTCTGTCTCCCATGGGCTTCTCCATGCACTGCCTCCTGAAGATGCAGCCCTCCCTACAGGGAATTTGCTTACCAGCTGTGAAGGGAGTGTGGCTGTCATCATATATTGCATTGAATGAAAATAACTCTAAATATCAAACTTTTTAGGCAACTTGGAAGTTCTAAATTAAACATACTAAAGGGCACCAGGACATACTACAGCAAAACAGGCCACTTTGGCCAAGGATTGTTTTGAGCTGAAGACCACTGAGAAGCAGCAGTCTACTGAAATAGTTCTCAACCTTTCCCCTATCTGCCTACATATAGGTGGGCAAAAATTTTGCATTTCAACTAGGGGTTGAGTCCAGAGGCATTCTACCTCTGAGTTACACCCCCAGCCTTATTTTATTTTTTATTTTGAAACAAGGTCTGGCTAAGTTGTTGGGGTCTTGCTAAAGTGCTCAGGCTGACCTTGAACCTGCAATCCTCCTGTCTCAGCCTCCCAAGTACTGGGACTGTAGGTATATGTTACCACACCCAGCTACCATTACTTTTTTCATTTGATTTTTGGGGTAAATGACTGGACCTGACCAGTCTGGACTCCCTAAACTCAGCCCCCCCACCACTCTGGGCTAGGACTCCAGTAACAATCAATCACACCCTCTGTCTTTGGTAAAACTGATATGTATTGAACACTTATGTCAATCAATAAACTATATCAATGTTGTAAAGTACAAAAGACCCTGATTTGGGATATTAGAAAGTACAATACAGAACACACAGATTCAAGTGAAACCAAAAGTGTGTTCCGAGAGAACAAAGGCCTGGGTTTAAGAACATAAAATTTTACAATGATTGGTGCCTTCAATTCTTACTTTTTTTTTTTTTTTTGTACTGGGGATTGAACCCAGAGCATTTCTACCTTCAAGCTATACCCCTAGCCTGATTTTATTCTTATTTGGATTCAGGGCCTTGCTAAATTGATGAGAGTCTCACTACTTGCTATCCTTGAACCTGTGATCTTCCTATCTCAGTCTCCCAAGTACTGGGATTACAAGCCTGTGCCACCATGCCCATCTATTCTGCTTTGTTTTGAAACAGGGTCTTGTTAAGTTGATGAGTCTGGACTTGAAACTTCAATCCTCCTGTCTCAGTCTCCCAAGGTTCTAGGTATGTGCCACTGCATCCAGCTAATGCTTTAATTTTACAAAAATTAACCTGAAATAAGCTGATGTCAATCATTTAGTTATTTTTTTTATTGTTCTATCCCCACCTAATAAGCAAAGTAACTCTGAAACGACCTATTGGGAGTATTAGATAAGCTAGAGACCAGGGGTAACCAGAGTAAATTTACCCTTGTCTCAAGCTCATCTATCTAATACTCCCAACATGACCCATCACCTTTTGTTCTTGTTTCTGCTGTCTTACAAAACCAACCTCTTTTTCTCTGCACATTGGAACACTTATTTTATAGAATGAAGTGCTGCCAACTTCTAGAACTGAAAATAAAGCCAACTTAAATCATTAAGCTAAATTGTTGTAATTCTGTCATTTCACACTAGTGATATTCATGCTTGATATTTTAGAAAGTTAGCTCTTATAAACCAGACATGTTGGCCCAAACCTGTAATCCTAGTACCTGGGAGACAGACAGGAGGGACACAGGTCTAAGGCCATCTTCTGCAACTTAGTGAGACTCACCAACTTAGGGAGACCAAAATTAAAAATAAAAAAGGGGCTAGAGTGTAGCTTGGAGGTAGTAGCTTTGGCCTGGGTTTAACCCCCAGTACCAAAAAAGTTAAAAAAAAAAAAAAAAGTTAATTCTTAAAAAAAAAATCTCTTCTGTAGGTTGAACCAAATAAAACTGCTAGTATTTGACCATTTTTAAATGTATAAACAAAGTGGCGATTTGATAGTATAAATATAATCAATGCTTTTTGACCTGGCGATTCAGAAGGAAGCACAGCAATTTGTACTCTCCAGACAGCTGAGGTGTTGTCCCATCCAAACCAAAGGAAGTTCCCAAAATGGCTGGCCTAAGCTGATGGGAATCTTAGGTTGTTGTTGTGTTTCTTTGTTTGTTTGTTTATTGTCTCTACTGGTTCAGGGTCCAGGGACATTCAAGAAAAAAATCTTTTTTTAATGTCCCACAATATATAAATCTCCCCAATTTCATTACTATGTTAAATGGGAATCACTATAAGGAAAAAAAAATACTATTTATAAGCCGGGCGTGGTGGCACACACTTGTAATCCTAGCATTTGGGAGGCTGAGGCAGGAGAGTTTGCGGCCAGCCTCAGCTACCTAGTGAGGCAATCCACAACTTAGTGAGACCCTGTTTCAAAATAAAGAATAAAAAAAAAAAAAAAAGGACTAGGGGGTGTAGCTCGGAGGTAGAATGCCCCTGAGTTCAATCCCCAATACCGCAAAAAAAACTATTTACTTAAAAATGAGGAAAATAATTTTTCCATGAAGCTGTGGGTCACTGCGCTGCTCATCTTGAGATACAGTTCACAGATGGTTCCTCCCCATTGTCTGTACATCACCCACAGCCACCAGCACTTTAAGAAAAAATTTCCTGGTTCCTTCAAGAAGGTAAGCAAACTTAGTTTAGGCAATCAGTGTTTATAGGAAAGCTCCAGTTTAAGGAGCCGGGCATGGTGGCGCACGCTTGTAATCCCAGCATTCGGGAGGCTGAGACTGGAAGATTGGGGTTCACGGCCAGCCTCAGCTACCTAGTGAGGCACTCCGCAACTTAGTGAGACCCTGTTTCAAAATAAAGAATAAAAAATAGGGCCGGGGGTATAGCTCAGAGGTAGAACGCCCCTAAGTTCAATCCCCAGTACCACAAAAAAAAAAAAAAAAAAGAAATAAAGGAACAATCCACTGTTAAAGAAGTTCTTATATGAGCTAAGATAAGCTAGGCAATAAAGAAATTTAAATCCCTTAAAGGAAACTAGGAAAAAGAAATTGGCCTTTATGGTGTAAAACTCATAGGAGAAAATCTTTTCTAAAAAAGGCACAATTGACTACCTTCACCTTGTCTGAGAACGAAAAATAATGATAATAATAACCAAGGTGGTTGCTAGTTGCACTGCACAGGTAGTTTGAGCCTAGGATTGTTACAGCTGTATCCGTGTTGGGGCTCTTTTCCTCTATTCAAAGAAAATAAATTGAATCAGGAATTAAAACTAATAGACTTGGTAGCAGCATTTAAAAAAAAAACAAAAACTTTATTGCAAAGTCAGTAGGAAATAGAAAGGGAAGAGAAGAAAGGCAGCAGACACACTGGAGAGCCCAAAAGTGGAACTCTCCCCACCACCCCAGACCCCAGTCGTGAAATACAGTTTTCGTATTGGCATGTTCTTGTCAACGTTATCAAAGCAATGGGCTAGTAAATTATTTCTTAGCCAGGTGGTGCCTCCTTGTCTCGGACATTGTGCTTACTAAGTGCAGAGGTCAATGATCAACCTTGCTTTTACCCCTATTGTATTGGGCTGTATTGTATTTTGAAGCAGCACACGGAGTTTACCTTTCTGTGTTCCAAAGAATAGAAGGGAAGTAGAGGCACAAATTACAGCCAGTATAGCTGCGTGTGATCTCTAAGAGCAAGGCTTAATTAAGGCTCTTGCTATCTTTATGGCTCTGAAGTGAGCCAGGCAGAGTCACTATGATCTTAGGGTTTTCAATTATCTCTATGTATTTTAAGGCTAAAGGCTTTGCTATGGGTAAACATAAGGACAAAGGGCAGAGGGGAGGGAGAGCTCTGAGGACCAGCAGGCAAAGCGGCCGCCTCTCCCAGCACCCAGACTCTGACTGTTTTTAACATTTTGGAAATTAATTTTCCAATATCATTCCATGACAGCATGGAACATCAAATATATCACCATTTATTTATTTATCATCATTCATCCATTCATTCATTCATTTGTGTGTCTGTGGTCCTGGGGATTGAACCCAGGGGTGTTCTACCTGCAAGCTACATCCCCCAACCCTATTCTATTCTTATTTTGAAATAAGGCTTCACTAGGTTGATGAGAGTCTCACTCTTGCTGAGGCTATCCTTGAACTTGTGATCCTCCTATCTCAGCATCCTAAGTACTGGGATTATAAGCATGTGCCACCATGCCCAACCAACACCTTAAAGTATAATGTGTTATTAATTTTCTTTTTTTTTTTCTTTTTGGTTCTGGGGATTGAACCCCAGGAGCAGTCTACCTCCAAGCCATAGCCTCAGCCCTGTTTTATTTCTTGTTTTGAAACAGTATCTCACTAACTTGCTGAGGATCTCACTAAACTTCTGGGCTGGCTTCAAAACTGCCATCCACATAGCACAGAGCTTTCATTCAGTGAATAAAACATTCCTGGGTCAATCCCCAGTACCAAAAAAAAGAAAAAAGAAAAGAAACTTTCTCTAGCCTTCAAACCAGAGTGGACCCTGTATCTGCTCTAACAACCCCGAAGGAGTTTCTTGTAGTGATTATTTAACTATTAGCCACAGTACAGCTAGCACTAGGCTGCTTGATATGGCAAACAAAGGTTAGCCAGGGGTGCTTTGCTGGAGGGAACAGCTTGTCCAGTTTAAAAAGCTCTTTTTGTTTCTGAAAGCTACTTTAAAAAGATCCAAGCCCTTCAAGTCATTTAAGCAATTCTGAAGGAACAATTACTCTTTCAGACTTTGAAGAAAGCAGTTTACAGAGAAAAATCCTGGTGGAGGACTGGGAGGACAGTCTTGCCTGGTCATTTGTAAAGATGCAGAACTGAGCGCAAGTGGTAACTCCAGCCATTTAGTGGGAGAGGCACAGAGGGCACAACCCCAGTGCTTGGCACAGCCCCAAGTGTGTCTGTCAGAGGCAACTCTGGAAGGCCACAGAGGAAAAGAAGTGAGGTGTTCCTGAGGAAGTCATAGCTAAATGCTGTAGAGGTCAAAGAATACAAAGGAGGAATGAGGCCACGAGGGGCAAAGCTGACCTGCCTGTACAGAAACGCTAGGACGACTGGCAGGCTTCCTGCTGGAGGAGGCTAGCAGAGGAAGGCAGGGTGAGCAAGGGCCTTGTCCTGCTCGACTCTGCACCCAGCAAACACAAAGATTAAAACTCATCAAGTTATTGCCAAGATGACTTCTTCTCTTTCTCCTCCTCCTGTTGTGGGATAACCCGGTCCACACGTGGGTCCTTGGCATCCGTGATAAAAAGAATTTTAACACGTGCCATTTAGGAACAAAAAGTAGGAATTTATTTAGGAAAATAAGGGAAAGGGGAGAAAAACAGGTGAGCGGACATCTTCCTGTCCAGATGCGCTTCCCAGGTCCCAAGAGAGAGAGGCGTGGTTAACTTCTTCCTTTATAGGCTTTTAAGAAGGCTGGGCACAGAAGAGGTCTGGACCTCCTCCTTCTTCAGGTATTGGTGGGCGCAAATTGAGTAGGTGGTCCAAATTGAGTCCTTCCTCTTTCTCAGGTTTCAAGATAGGTCTGCCCTTGGCTGTAAATTTCCAGTGTCCTTTGTCCTGGCTCCTAGGTGGGGGGCAGGGCCTAAGGAACTTCCAAAGGTGGAATGGAGGCTGCCGCCCTTCAGTTCCAGGTGTTTTTATTAAAGTGATCCTTCCCATTTGTCTCCTTTCTGCCTAATTATTTCTTCTATCCTACATCACTCCTCTTCTTTTTTTTTTTTTTTTTTTTTTTTTTTGGTACTGGGGATTAAACCCAGGCACATTCTATCTCTGCTATACCTCCAGGCCTATTTTTCATTCTTTATTTTGAAACAGATTCTCACTAAATTGAGGACAGCCTCACTAAATTGTTGAAGCTGACCAGACTGGCCTTGTACCTGCAATCCTCCTCTCAGCCTCCCAAGTACGAGAATTACAAGCATGCACCATCATACCCAGTTATTCCTGCAGCTTCTATGTAGGGAAGCTGTAGACATTTTTGTGAAACTTTTCCTTTAGAAGGAAACGAAGTTCTTTTCTAACTTAAGAGGTTAAAATCAGTTGAATACTGTTTCGAGAGTCTGGAGTCTGGACTTAATTGCAAGAATAATGCATAATGTAGCCAGGCATGGTGGCGCATACCTATAATCCCAGTACTTGGGAGACTAAGATAGGAGGATTGCAGGTACAAGGCCAGTCTCAGTAACTTAATGAGATCCTCCACAACTTAGCAAGATCCTGTTTCAAAAAGAAGGACTGGGGGTATAGCTCAGAATTAGAATTCTCTGGATTCAATTCCCAGTACCAAATAATGATAATGCATAATTTTTTTATGTAGAAATAGATCATTATTCAAGGAAGGAAAGAAAAAATCATCAATTAATCATATTGATTCCTCTTAAAACAGTTTGTTATGGTTTTTAAATTAAAGTTTCTTATACTTTGGATCTCAAATGTCCCCCAAAGGCTTACTGTTGAAGGCTTGGCCCCCAGTGTTCAGAGGGGGTGCTTTGGGGAGTGGTTGGCTCATGAGAACTCTGATTTCTTGGGAGGTGGTAGAAACTAAGAGGTGAGATTCAAAGGAAGTAGGTCACGGGGGTCATCGTGCCCTAAAAGTACACAACTTGTCCCTGTCCCCTTTCTCTCTCTCTCTCTCTCTCTCTCTCTCTCTCTCTCTCTCTCTCTCTCTCTCTCTCTCTCTCTCCTCTTTTTGGTCACCCTAAAGTG
Organism: Graphiurus murinus; assembly: GCA_004027655.1. NCBI lineage: Eukaryota > Metazoa > Chordata > Mammalia > Rodentia > Gliridae > Graphiurus > Graphiurus murinus. The sequence goes on from PVLC010028293.1 coordinate 20,265, forward strand.
AACAGCTTTGCTTCACCACATGGTCCCTGCAACGATTTTCTTCCTCTCCATGGGCCCAGAAACAATGAAGCCAAGTAACCATGGACTGAAACTTCTGAAACTGTGAGCCAAAATAAACCTTTCCTCCTTAAGTTGATTTATCTCCAGTATTTTGTCACAGCAATGGGGAGCTGACTAACCCGAAACTGTTCATACTAAGGGATATAGTATAAAACTAACACTTGATTCTCCAAGTATGCAGTACAAAATAAGAGTGAGAGTGTCCCTGAGACACTGTCTCCTCATACAATCCCCAGAAAAGACAAGGCAATGTGTCATCTGGCCCTAAGAAAGGGCCCAGACACTGAGCATGCGAGCTTCTCTCAGGGCCCTTTTGAGAAGGCAGAGAGCCCACCTTCCCACGATTGGTTGCCCTAGAGATACAAGGTCTTTTTCCTTTGTCTTGTCACTTCTCTGAAATCTCTGGTGCCTTTGCTAAGAGGATACAAAAACCCACATTCTAACCAAGCCCTGGAGTTCCTCACCCCTGAGTGTGTATACATGCTAATAAAATTCTGATTTTCTCTCATTAATATGTCTGTTGTTGATCTAATTTATAAGGCCACAGTCAGAGAACCTAGAAGAGGATCCAGAAAAAGAACATTTTTTCTCCTGAAGGTTCTTCTCGAGAGTCCCAGGCTAGGACTTCCTGAAAGAGGCTCTGCCATCGACAGAAGCGCTCCAGTGCTCCTAACAGGTCCAGAGGCCTCCACCCAAGACAC
>PVLC010028294.1:0-17500 GCA_004027655.1 Graphiurus murinus
AAAAAAAAAAAAAAAAAAAAAAGGAAAAGAAAACTATCAAGAACCTCAACAAAAGCTGGGCGTGGTGGCTCACGCGTGTAATCCCAGCATTCGGGAGGCTGAGACCAGAGGATCCGGGTTCGCGGCCAGCCTCAGCTACCTAGTGAGGCACTCCGCAACTTAGTGAGACTCAGTTTCAAAATAAAGAATAAAAAATAGGGCTGGGGGTATAGCTCAGAGGTAGAACACCCCTGAGTTCAATCCCCAGTACCGCAAAAAAAAAAAAAAAAAAAAAAAAAAAAAAAAAAAAAAAAAAAAAAAAAAAAAAAAAAAAAAAAAAAGAACTTCAACAGAGTCCACAGAGTGGGAGAAAATTTTTGCCAGCTACTCTTCTAATACAGGATCTAGAATATACAGAGAACTCAAGAAACTCACAGCTAAGAAAACAAATAATCTTATCAATAAATGGGCAAAGGACCTACATAGACACTTTATGAAAGAAGAAATACAAATGGCCAATAAATGTATGAGGAAATGTTCAACATCATTAGCAATCAGAGAGATGCAAATCAAAACTACCCTGAGTTTTCACCTAACCCAAATTAGAATAGCAATCATCAAAAACACAAACAACAAATGCTGGTCAGGGTGTGGAAAAGTGGGAATCATAATACATTGTTGGTGAGATTGCAGATTAGTGCATCCACTTTGGAAAACAGTATGAGGATCCTCCAAAGAATGGAAATGAACCTACCATATGATCCAGCAATATTCCTTCTGGGTATCTACTCAAAAGAATGGAAGCCGAAGTATCAGACCAATGCATGTGTATCTATCTTTATAGCTGCACAATTCACAGTTGCAAACTATGGAACCAGCCAAGATGTACATCAACAGATGAATGGATTACAAAACTATGGGATATGTACACAATGGAATTTTCCTCAGCCATAAAGAAGAACAAAATCATGTCATTTGCAGGGAAATGGATGGAGCTGGAAAACATTATGCTAAGTGAGATTAGTCAGTTACGAAATGTAAAAAACCCTATGCTCTCCCTAATATGTCGAAGCTTGGGAGAAAGTGGGTCATAAGAGTGTCTCTAGACAAAGAAGGTGAAAGCTTAGATGAGCAAAGTAGGTGACTTAACTGAAAGTGATGGGGGAGAGTGGAAACATGCTAATGTATATGATGTACTTTCACCAACATATCAAAGTCTATCACTAAACTGATTATGAGATACAGGGTGTGGGGAGGCAATGGGGTGGAAATTGGGGAAGGGTTAAGTGAGAGATGTGTGCATGTATGGCTTTACCAGGTTTTACCTAACAAATATGTATTTTAGAGTTCACCAGTAATAAAAAAATATTAAGAATTTAAAAAAAACAAAAGCTCTCAATGGTGTAACTCAGAGGTGGAATGCCTTTGTGTTCAGTCCCCAGGAACAAAGACACACTCACACACACACATGCACACACACACATATACACACACACACAAAGCGAGAGAGAAATAATAAAATAGAGGTATGAATATAAATATTTATTTAGATGACAAAGTATAAGATATTAAAATTTAAATTACTTATTAAAATTAATTGACTACTTTTCTGTCTCTTTTGCTGAGTTTTTTCCACTGTACACTTGATATTATAATGTTTCAATAATTTAATCCTGAGTCATTTTTGCTCTTCCTACTACATTGCCTTCCTAGGTGATCACATTTCACTACATGATTTGAAATAACAAACAAGGACATCAAATTTATATCCTTATCTTTGATATATCCACTAATCTTCTGACTTATCAGGACATGTGAAACTCCCATACAGTATTTCTGCTTGGAGTTCAAATAGGCATCTCAAATCTGAAATGACTAAAAACAGACGTTATTCCCCTCTAAGCCTATATCTATCTATTCTTCTGATATTTTAGCAAACTGCACTGCCAGTCATCTAATTGCTCAAGTTAAAGCCTTTGAATAATCCTTGAAGCTGTGCTTGTAATCTCAGTACTTGGGAGGCTGAGACCAGAGGAACCGGGTTCACAGCCAGCCTCAGCTACTTTTTGAGGCTCTCCATAACTCAGTGAGACCCTGTTTTAAAATAAAGAATAAAAAATAGAACTGGGGGTGTATCTTGGAGGTAGAATGCCCCTGGGTTCTTCCCCAGTACCCCAAAAAAAGGAATAAAATAACCCTTGATTTCCTCTTTCTTCTCAACTCCCTGCATTCAATCCATAACAAATTATCGAAACTCTGTTTCCAAAATAGCTTTTGAATATGTCCATATCCTCCTCTTTCTTCCACCACCTGCCTTGTCTAAGTCTCTACTCTCATTCCACTGTAGTCATACCTACCAATAGTAGCCAGAGTGATATTCTAAAAATAGAATTCTTATCATTTCATTCCCATCTCTAAAAATCTTCCTGTGGCTTGGCATTTTGCTTGGAATAAAATTCAAATTATTTATCCTGACTTACAAACAAACACCTATGGCTCATGTCACACTTTCACAAGTTAACATGTAAAAGTATATAAAAGTAACCACCAAACTATGTAAATGTATACACAAAATTGAATAAGTAAGAATTGCATTGTTTAATATATTGTGCTGAGAAAACTAGATACTAGAAATAGATGATGTAAATCCTTGTTACTTATGCAGTGAAATGCATTCCAAATATGTTAGAGTCTTGTGTGACAGAAGTATTAAAACATAAGTTAGAACTGTGGTATTATCGTTAGAATAAATAGAAATATAAGATTTCCTACAAATAGGACACTACTGAATATATCAAAAGAAATGTATCTGTCAAAATGTAAAGGCCATACTTGTGATATAGCATTTGGTTAACATTTTTTTTTTTTTGCGGTACTGGGGATTGAACTCAGGGGTATTCTACCTCTGAGCTAAACCTCCAGTCCTATTTTTTATTCTTTATTTTGAAACCGGGTCTCACTAAGTTGCGGAGTGCCTCACTAGGTAGCTGAGGGTGGCCGCGAACCCGGATCCTCCGGTTTCAGCTTCCCGAATGCTGGGATTACAAGCGTGCGCCACCACGCCCGGCTGGTTAACATTTTATGGAGTCAAATATGTGTTTTTCTTTGATATTACCTTTAATTCCCAAGTTCTAAATTCTTGACCTTAAAGAGAATTGATAAACATTCGTTTATGATTTATGTATCTTTCACATTTTTTTGTATCTATTACCTATATAATTAAAATGCAAATTATAGTTCACAGGGAATTAATATTATGATCAAATTATAGGCAAAGAAACATATTGAATAATCTTTTACAACCTGGCTCCTTTCTCATTCAACTTAATGAAAGATTAGGTGTGTTAGTTTCCTGTTTCTGTTACAATATATCTGAGAAAATTAACGTATATGGAGGAAAGATTTATTTTGGCTCATTGTTTCACTCCATGTCTACCTGGCTCTATTGCTTTGGGCTTATGGTGAGGCAAGGTATCATTGCAGGGAGTGCATGACAGAGGAGGGTGCTTACTTCCTGGAGGCTAGAAACCAGAGAGAGGGAAGGAGGGAGGGAGGGAAAGAGGAAGAGATGAGAGTACCAAAATGCCCTTCAAAGGTACACTCTCAGTGATGTAACTTCCTTCCCCTAGGCTCCATCTTCTATAGGTTCTACTACTTCCCAATAGTGCCACAGACTAGTGACTAAACCTTCAATACATGGTCTGTGGGGGTCATTTAAAAATACAAACCATACCACTGGATTTCCAAAGACTTCTCTAGTGGTCCTGGAAAAATACTTTGTATTTATCCCATCAGTTCATACTGTCTTATGCAATGGAAAGACTATAGTAGGAAGTGGATAATGGGAAAAGTATAGAATTTGGAGTCCATCTGATTTGTGCTCAACTTCCAGCTATATCATTTACTATCTCTTTGATTATGAGCAATTTATCCACCCCCTCTTAAGTGTGTTTGTAAAATGGCAGTAAAACTAAGATTCTCACAAGTATTAAAAGAAACAGTATATATAAAGTGTCTTGCACTTAGGGTTACTAAATACAGGGTATCAACCTTTTGTTCTTCTCCACCTACCCTTCTTTTGTTGCAACTGGCTCAGTATATATTGTATGCATGCTGATCAGGGTCTAGTGGTTAAAATTTCTTGCTTTATAAATTGAGAGAATCGGGCAAATACCCCTGAATTACAAATTGTAAGATGGAAGTCATATTTTCCATAGAACATGCTGTCAAAACACAATCTTAACTAAGGGCAATTCATAAAAGTGACACAAGTTTCTTTCTTGTATGTTTTGAAATTCCATCAGCTTTTGCAGAGTTATCCTATGGGTAACAAATAGCTCCCGAATCTCAGGAGCCACTTTCTCGTTTTTTATAACCTATACAGGTCAAGTTCTACTTTATATCTTTTTCATTTTGAGAACAAAACTGAAGGAACAGGCCCTTTCTTAGTCATACCACAGCTTCAGAGTAGAGGAAAAAGTGATAGGAAATCTATATGCCACTCAGTGGTTCTGAAAGTTTCTGATCAAGAGTGGAACACAGTACGTTTAGTTTCATTGGCTAAACCAAGATAGATGCCTCAAAGTCGGGTGTGGTGGTGCACACTTTTAATCCCAGTACATGGGAGGCTGAGACAGGAGGATTACAGGTTCTAGGACAGTCTCAACAAGTAGTGAGATGCTCATCAACATAATGAGACACTGTTTCATACTAAACATAAAATACGGCTAGGGGTGTAACTTGGAGGTAGAATGCCACTTGGCTCAATTCCCAGTACCACACACACACAAAAAGAGTTGCATGCCTTAGCCTGATGTCAATGAAATGAAAATTATAATCCTATAGGAATGGCTTGGCAATGGGGTTCTGGGTTAATGTCCAGGGCAACAAATATTATAACATAACTATTTACACACAACTGGTTTGTCAAATACATAGCTCACAGGTAAAGTAACTGTAGAATATCTGAAGCTGAGGTAAGACAGTTCTAATTTAAGTGAAATGACGTAACAATTTACAAATTTGTCATTGGTAAATTCTATTAGGTCCATCACTGGAGTGTGCTACCAATTATTTTTTTTCTTTGGTGCCTTAATACTTCAGACTATGCTTTCTGCTTCAGAGAGACACCTTCTTTCTGATTCAATGGAATCTTATGCTTTCTGGTTATTTAAAGGGTCTAGATAAGAATGGTGTATTTGTGAATAGTGCTTTTGTGTGTTTGGTAGAATCACTGTACCTCCTAGTACTCATTCATAGAGACACACACAATATTAGACTTTTTTTTCAGCAGAAAAAAAGCTTGTATCTGTGTAGGCTAGTATGTGTGCTCCAATTCTTCAGACAATGACTAGAGAAAATATCCACTGTATTTCTCTCTTTGGACTCTCATTTCCAGAAATATTTATGCCAACTAATTACAAAACAATACTTGCTGGCTTGATTTGGCTGCCTGGTATAATTTTCTGTCCCTCTTGGCTTTGAATAGTTCCTGAACCAAGCTGAGCATGGTGGAACATGCCTGTAATCCTAGTACTTGTGAGGCTGAGACAGGAGGATCACAGTTTCAAGGCCAGCATGCCTATGAGACCCTGGTTCAAAAAAATAAGAAAAGGGCTGGGAGTGTAGCTCAGAGGTAAAATGTCCCTGTGTTCAATTCACACACACACACACACACACACACACACACACACACACACACACACACACACATAGTTCCTGCTCCATTTTTCCTCCTCATTGTCCTGATTTGCATTTTTTAAACACTAGTTCTTCTTAAATATTTTGTAAAATATTTCTAATAATGAATACTGAAAAATAAAAATAAGAACCATAATTATAGACTAACTCAAAAACAAATGTCTAAGTTCATATAGCCATATCTACAGAGTTAGGGCACAGTTTGGTTAAATATGAATGCACTGTAAAAACTCCTATCTTTTAAGATCTAGAGCACAAAAAGTAAATAAATAAATAAAAACAATGTGCATGTGCCACAGGATGCTATGTTTAAATGCTTTTATTTGTTGAGCTTGAGGAAGACAGAAATTCGTGTCATATTTATATATTCAGCATCTCTCATATAGCCTAAAAGAGAAAGAAACATTTCCTTAATATAGAGCACCTTGCTATGTGGTGAAATTCAAGGGGATCGAGTAATTTGCCTGAAGTCACACAGTTAGAAAGTGGCAAATGTGGAATTAGAAATGAGTTGTATAGCCAAGTGCCATGGTGTAAGCCTATAATCCCAGCTCTTGGGAGGCTGATACAGGAAGATTGCTAGTTCCAGGCCATCCTCAAAACTTAGTGAGACCCTGCTTCGGAATAAAAAAAATATAAACAAAAGGGCTGGGGGTGTAGCTTTGAGGTAGAGTACAACTGGGTTCAATTCTCAGTACCCCCCCCCCAAAAAAAGAGTGCCTTAATCATGAAATGATTGAACATGAAGATATTTTAAGCCCTTATTTCTTTCTGGTTGCCACATTTATCATATAACATTTATCAAATGAAACAGCCTATTTAAGCTCTGTTGAGGCTTCTCTATATGCCAAGAATTTAGGTAGGTTCTGAGGGTACAAAGAATAATAGATATGTTGACTCTCCTCATTAAGCTTTTAGCAGAGACCACAAAGAAACCTGAAATTTGCCATATCTATTAATGAAAGTTTTAATAAAACTTTAATCTGTGGACATTTCTCCCAACTGATTCTAACCATGTATTTCTAAATCCCATTATAAATTTGACTTATTCTCTATTGTGTGACAATTTCTTCTTAACTTAAAATAGCAGTTTTGATGTGAGTTAATTCAGCTGTGCTTTTCATGCAGTCAAAGGTCCTTTATTAGTTCTAATTAAACTAAATACAGTTGTCTTTTCATTTGTGATATCAGCTTTAAAAACAAGAATGTTAGAGACCCAGATATCAGGTGACTCTATGCCCTATAAATAGCAAAGATAATAAGGCATGTCAGGTTTCTGCTAGTAGAATTTTATATAGGGTCTCAGTGACTAAAATTATAGGCATTTAGAATGTCAGGAAGGGGAAAATCTTATTATGGAAAATAGCACAGAGTTCACCTCTCTGTAATAGTTATGAGTGTTTCTTCCTTGCTTAAAATAGCATGATTTTATTAGCTTATAATACCTGCTGGAAAATAAGACGAGTTTGCAGCTCATTAAGTGTTGATTACGTAAGTATTTCTGGGTGAAGTATCATTTGAATTTTCCTCCAACAGCAAAAGGGATTTTTTCTGTATTGCTTTTGTTATTATTTTCTCAACTATGTGTTTGTAAAGTACATAATCACACTTAGTTATTGTTATGAGTATTTATTTTCACATCTATTAATAATCTTAGGTCTGAAAAAATGCAAAAGAAGCAATAGAGAAATCCATGCAGTGTTAGCTGGAATTAGCATTTATGAATATTTTAGTTGATTATTCCATAGTTAGTTTTCATTATCACATTATTTTCTCTATCATGTCTCATGCTAAATCTGTATTAACATGAACCAATTTAGTTTTCAGTGCAGAACACTTTAAGCAGTGGCTATAACTCTCTTAGATCTCCAGATAAAAAGTGATTGAGTAATGATGGGACCCATCATGGCTGCTTTTAGGTATAAATGAAAATTACTCCTATAGATTCCCCAGATACAAAATATTCAGGACTGGAGAGAGTGGAAGGAGAGGACCTAGTATTCAAAAAATGAATGCAGATGAAATGAACTATCCTAGGTATATCAGTTTGGGCTTAATAAGGAGACAGATACCACACTGATTTTGGAGGAGATAAACAAGAAATTGATAATGGTCACACAAGGAATTATTTTTCCATGTTTGGGAACTTAGTCCCTCTCATCCTCTACTCACCCTGCTTATCCCATTGCCTTTCAAATACAGAAGCCAGGATGAACCCATTAAAAGGAAAATAAATAAGGCCCTGGCATTTTTTTTCTTTTGGTACTAGGGATTGAACCCAGGGACATTCTATCTCTGAGCTACACTCCAGTCCTTTTTAATTTTTTTTCAAGTACACATTATTTTTTTTTAAATTTATGCATTGCAATCATACATCATTATGAGGTACAGGATGGTAGAGCCATACATGCACACATCATTTATTTAGCCCTTCCCCAATTCCCCCCATTCTTTCCCCCTTCCTTCCTGCATTCAGCTTAGTGACTGACTTTGATATGTTTGTGAATGTACATCATGTGCATTAGGGTGTTTCCCTCATCCCCTCTCCCATCTTCCTCAGTTAAGTCACCTTCTTCACTCATATAAGATTTCTCCTCCTTTGTCTGGAGTCCCTCCTATGTCCCATTTTCTCCCTAGCTTCTGCATATTAGGGAAAACATCCAACTTTTTACTTTTTGTGATTGACTAATCTCACTTAGCATAATGTTCTGCAGTTCCATCCGTTTCCCTATAAATGACATAATTTTGTTCTTCTTTATGGCTGAGTAAAATTCCATTGTGTACATATCCCAGAGTTTTGTAATCCATAATTTTGAATCAAGGTCTTGCTAAGTTTCTCAGAGTCTGGCTAAACTGTTGAGGTTGGCCTCCAACCTGTGATCCTTCTATTTCAGCCTTCCAAGTACTGGGGTTATCAGGAATCATGCTTGCCTGACTCCTGTAATTTTTAAAAACCTTCTGTGGATCCCATTTCATTCAGAGAAAAAGCTAAAGTCCTTAAATCTACCAGATCACATACAGTCTTTCTCTTGTTTCCCTCTCTGAGCTCACTTTATATTCCTCTTATCTGTCGTACATGTCACCTCAGCCACAATGGTTTTTTGCCCTTCCTTAGGAATGCCAGGCAGCCCTGCTTCAGACCTTAGCACTTAGCATTTCCTCTCCTGAGAGAGTTCTTTTCTGAGATAGCACATGGCTCCTTCATTTCTGTTGCTCAAATGCCACTTCCTTAGTGAGGATTTACCTGGGCATCTATTTTATATTCTAACTTGCTCTTAACCCTTCAAATCCCTCATGTATATTTATTTATTTCCTCCTCCACACCTATGATTCTGTGTACTCATAATCAGCCTTTCCAGTGTTATGCTAGTGCCTATTTTGTAGAGATATTTAAATACTAAGTGATCAAATTGTGTTTGTATAAACTAGGTACAGTAACACACACCTGTAATACCAGTATGTGACAGAGCTAAGGCAGGAATATCATAGATTCAAGGCCATTAGCATGTAGTAACTTAGTGAGGTCCTATTTGTTTCAAAATAAAAAATAAAATAGGGCTAGAGTGTAGCTCAGCAGCAGTATGCCCTTGAGTTCAATCCCTGGCACCCCCCAAAAAAAAATTGTGTCTGCACATACATGTATGGACATGTAAATATATATATATACTTGTCCATACATATATATATATATATATATACATGTATATATATGCATATATATGGCCTGACACATAAAGAATGCCCTCAGTGGCCATTTTGATGATATTTATTCTGCCTATCCAAGAGCATGGTAGATCCTTCTATCTTCTAAGCTTTTCATCGATTTCTTTCTACAACTTTTTATAAGTTTTCTTTATAGAGGTCTTTTACCTCCTTGGTTAGGTTTATCCCTAAGTATTTTATTTTTCAGGATGCTATTGTGAGTGGAATTGCTTTCTGGATTTCTTTTTCAGAGGATTTATGGTTGGCATATACAAAGCTTCTGATTTTTTAAGATTGATTTTGTATCCAGACACTTTGCTGAATTTGTTGATCAGTTCTATAAGTTTTTTGGTTGAGTTTGTTGGGTTTTCTAAGTATAGTATCATGTCATCTGCAAAATGGGATAGTTTTAGTTCTTCTTTCCCTGTTTTTACCCCTTTGAATTCCTTCTCTTGCCTTATTGCTCTGGCTAGAGTCTCAAGTACTATATTGAACAGAAGAGGTGATAATGGACATCCTTGTCTTGTTCCTGTTTTTAGTGGGAACTCTTGCAGTTTCTCTCCATTTAATATGATATTGGCTGTGGGCCTACTAAGGTCGCTCCACACAGACAGAAAAATCAGTCCTTAAATTCATCTGGAACAACAAAAAGCCCAGGATAGTCAAAGTAGTTCTTAGCAATAAGAACCATGCAGGAGGTATCACAATACCTGACTTCAAACTCTACTACAAAGCCACAGTAATAAAAACAGCATGGTATTGGCACAAAAACAGACACATAGACCAATGGAGCAGAATAGAAGACGCAGAAACAGACCCACAGGCTTACAGTCAACTAATTTTTGACAAAAGAGCCAAAAATATGCACTAGAAAAAAGACAGCCTCTTTATCAAATGGTGTTGGCAAAACTGGTTAAACATATGCAAGAAAATGGAAATAAACTCCACTTTCTCACCCTGCACAAGAGTCAACTCAAGGTGGATCAAAGACCTGGAAGTTAGGCCAGAGACCTTGCAGCTACTTGAAGAGGGCATAGGACCAACATTTGAACACATAGGCACAGGTAAAACCTTTCTCAACAAGACCCCAAAAGCACAAGCAACCCTCAGGAAGATCAATACATGGGATTGCATTAAACTGAAGAGCTTCTGTGCAGCAAAGGAAACTATCAAGAATCTCAACAGAGAGCCTACAGAGTGGGAGAAGATCTTTGCCAGTTACTCTTCAGATAGAGGTCTAATATCTAGAATATACAAAGAACTCAAGAAAATCACAGGTAAGAAAACAAATAACCCAATCAAAAATGGGCAAAGTATCTAAATAGACACTTCACAAAAGAAGAAATACAAATGGCTAATAAATGTATGAGGAAATGTTCCACATCATTAGCAATCAGAGAGGTGAAAATAAAAACTACCTTGAGATTTCACCTAACTCCAATCAGAATGGCAATCATAAAATACATGAACAACAACAACTGCTGGCGAGGGTGTGGAGAAGTGGGAATCCTAATACATTGTTGGTGGGATTGTAAACCAGTGCAACCACTTTGGAAAACAGTATGAAGCATCCTCAGATGTATGGGAATGAGCCTACCATATGATCCAGCAATACCACTTCTGAGTATCTACCCAAAAGAATGGAAACCAAACTATCAGACCAACACATGTGTATCTATGTTTATAGCTGCACAATTCACAATAGCCAAACTATGGAAGCAGCCAAGATGTCCATCGACAGATGAATGGATTACAAAACAATGGGGTATGTACACAATGGAATGTTACTCAGCCATAAAAAAGAACAAAGTCATGTTATTTGCTGGGAATGCAACTGGAAAACATTATGTTAAATGAGATTAGCCAGTCACAAAGAGTAAAGAAGCATATGTTCTCCCTAATATGCAGATGCTAGGAAGAAGATGGGGCATAAGAGGGTCTCCAGATGAAAAAGGAGAGACCCTCGATAAACAAATAAGTTGATTTAACCAAAGGGATGGATGGGGGGAGGAACACCCTAAGGCACATGATGTAGTTACACAATTATATCAAAGTCACTCACTAAACTTAACTTGAGAGGGAGGGAGGGCAAGGGAGCAGTGTGGGAATTGGAGAAGGGGTCAAATGAGAAATGTGTGCACATATGTCGATATCAATTTGTACCTAACAAAGGTGTGTGCTTACAAAAAAAGAAATTATCTATAAAAAAATAATACTTTCAATGAATATTAGCTATATATAGCCAACAAGCTCAATAAATTATGACCTATGACAAACTCTGTGTGAAGTTCAAAAAACTCTTTTTTTCTAGGGGTGTGTGTGTGTGTGTGTGTGTGTGTGTGTGTGTGTGTGTGTTTCTAGGGACGGAACCCAAGGGCATTTTACCTTCAAGCTATACCTGCAGCCCTATTTTTATTTTTGTTTTGGAAGAAGATCTCACTACGTTGCAGAGGTCATCATTAAATTGCTGAAGCTGTCCTCAAATCAGTGATCTTTCTGTATTAGCCTCCCAAGTACTGGGATTACAGGCAGGCATTACTATGTGTGCTTCCTCTTTGTCTATATTAAAGGCAAGCTTTGCTCTCCACTTAAATTTAACAACTGAATACTTTGTTTCACACTCAAATATATAGCATCCAAAGCCATGCCCCAGTGACCTACCTCCTGACATATGCTGCCTGCCTAATTTACAACCCAGTAAATGTGTTCAAATTATTAATCCATCAAATGAATTAATCCACTGATGAGTTCAGAGCTATCATGATTCAATCAATTCACCTATAAACATTGCTGCATTGCCTAACACAAGAAATTTGGGTCGGGCATGGTGGAGCATGCTTGTAATCCCAGTACTTGGGAGACTTGGGACTGGAGGATTGCAAGTTCACAGCCAGCCTCAGCTACTTAGTGAAGCCCTCTGCAACTTAGTGAGACTCTGTTTCAAAATAAAGAATAAAAATAGGGCTTGGGACATAGTTCAGTGGAGAATGCCCCTGGGTTCAATCTCTAGTTATCAGATTGACAGTTGTGATGTTACAGTGTTTATGTTCGAGTAACTCTTATTTTATTTAATAATGGCCCCAAAGTACAAGAACCATTTAAGTAAAAAGGTGAAAGTTATAACAATTAAAACCCAGGATGTGTTGTGCATTTTGAACATTGCCCAACAATCCACCCTTTAACCATGGTTTCATTTTCCATGATTTCAGTTACCTGTAGTCAGCTTGACCCAAAAGCATTAAGTGAAAAATTTCAGAAACAATTTATAAGTTTTAAATTGTGTGCTGTTCCGAGTAGCTGTTAGGGTGAAATGGTCTGTTAGTCAGCTTTTCCTCACTGTGATGGAAATGCCTAACACACATACACAAAAATCCTCCTAAGATGTATTAGGAAAAATTTATCTTCCTTTTTTGCAAGGTTGCTTGTAGGATAGGAAACATATGTGAGGTCCAATGGATGACTATGACTCAGTGAATGGTTTTTGAGTGAATAAGTGATATCAGTCTGGACCTACACAATGCCTTACATTCTATCTCTCGTGAAAGAATATTCTTTTTTTATCATTGAAGCCCTTCTGATATGTATCCTTTTTTTAACCATTTGAGACAGTCAATCATAGTGTAATCTATAGAGAAAGGAGTACATCAATTGTTCTTTGGAGAAAATGGGCAACTGTGAACCATAATGGTGATCAGAATGACTCTAAATATGCATCTCTGCAGCTTCTCATATACATATAGTAGCCTGAAACAAATGCACTGGATATTTAGCTAGCTCAGTCATACCTGTGGTTAAGGTAAGTGTAAAATGCATATTTACTCCCCATCTACTTTTTTTTTTTGCAGTACTGGGGATTGAACCCAGGGGCATTCTATCTCCAAGATACAACCCCAGTCCTATTTTTTATTCTTTATTTTGAAACAGAGTCTCACTAAGTTGCGGAGGGCCGCATTAAGTAGCTGAGGCTGGCTGCGAACCTGGATCCCCCAGTCTCAGCCTCCCAAGTATTGGGATTACGAGCATGCACCACCATGCCCAGCTGCCATCAATTTTTTTATTATACTGTAGGTTGAACCCAGGGGCATTTTGCCTCCAAGCTACACCCCTAGCCCTTTTTATTTTTTGATTTGAAACATGGTCTTGCTAGGTTGCTGAAAGTCTCACTGTGTTGGTGAGTCTGTTCTTGAACCTGTGATCCTCCTTGTATCAGCCTCCCAAGTACTAGGATTACAGGTGTGCCCCACCATGCCCATCTACTATTGAGGGGTCTATCAGTTTTTTCATTTTACCCATTTCAAGAATATTAAATTCTAGCCAGGTATGGTAGTACATTCCTATAATCCCAGTACTTGGGAGACTGAAATAGGAGGATTGCATGTTTGAGGACAGCCTCAGCAAGTGGTGAGACTCTCATCAATCTAGTGAGTCTCTGTTTAAAAATAGAAATAAAATACACCCAGGGGTGTAACTTGGAGGTAGAATACCCCTGGATTCAATTCCAAGTACCACAACAAACAAACAAGAATATCAAATTCTGAAGGTTAATTTCAACAAAAAGCACCAGGAGATTTTACAATAATAAATACACGGAAGAAGACCCAGCAGAACCAAAAACATTATGAAGCATGGTCTGTGACATTATCAACATAATGTCTAGACCTTTATTTAACTTGGTGGAAAAGTTGCATGCATAAAGCATTCAACTATTAATACCTTTTTCTCTTCTGATATCACCCAACTGTCTTGAGATTTTCTAAACAAGGTGACTTTTTGATTCTCATAAACATAACATTTTAATGAATATAATAATACAAAAATATGTATCAGTGCCAACCTATCTGAAATATTTTCTACCAAACTGTGACCTTTTCTATTTGAGGTAATATCTGGATCTTTTTAGTTGTGTTCATAAAGCACATAGAGAAATTCAAATGATATACTCTGAAATATGAAAGTATGTTTATTAAAATTGTTTAAACCTACATGTTTATTCAGAGGTGCCACAGCTACTTATTGAAAATGGAGCTGTGGACTACTAGATTAGTTTTTCTAAATTCCCTTCCAGATGAGCGAAAGAAGAGGAGAGATTAAACGATTAAATGTATTCATAAGGGAGAGTACAGAGCAGACATAGAAGAGATCCCCAGTGGAGTTAGATTATAGTTCATGGGGTATAAAGAGAGCATTTGTTCACTCTCTTGAGAATGATAAATAAGTGCTAAGAATGCCAAGATGGTGTGCACATGATTTGTGAAGATATTCTAAGAAGCTTCTTTATATCCCTTTCTCTAAATTCTTTGAACATATCTGATTTAAGCCCCCTCTTGTTCCCATATTTATTTCAATTGTGGTGCAAGTAATTGCGGAAATCAGGAGAAACAGGTAACACTATTTTAGAGTTCCCACAGAAGTCAGATACAAAGGGACTAAGAAAACCTATTATAGTAACTAAGGGGAAAGTGTGAAGGGGTAAAATAAACTAGTTTATTTAATTAAGTAGGATAAGAACTCTTCCCCTTCCTGCTTGACAAACTTCTCCTCGTGTATTAGATCTGAGTTCAAATAGCCTGCACTGTGAAAGATTTGCTAAACTCTCTAGTTACAGTCATCAGCATTTCTAAGATGCTCTTTGCCCTCCATATTCTAGCACTATATGAAGCAGCTATGAAAAGACGTGACCTTTATTCTCAAGTATCTAACTGTCCAGAAAGGAAGACAGAAACATGCATAAAAAGCACTATGTTTATAATGGAAATAACTACAGAATGTAATAATAAAGGATTTCTTCAGTCTACCTGATCAGAATTATGGAAGACTTTTTAAAGAGGTGACCAAACTAACTTTTTTTTTGTGGTACTGGGGATTGAATTCAGGGGCATTCTACCTCCGAGCTATACCCCCAGCCCTATTTTTTTTATTCTTTATTTTGAAACCGGGTCTCACCAAGTTGCAGAGTGACTCACTAGGTAGCTGAGGCTGGCTGCGAACCCGGATCCTCCGGTCTCAGCCTCCCAAATGCTGGGATTACAAGCGTGCGCCACCATGCCCGGCTCCTTAACAAAATTTAGGTATATACTTGAGTATTCTGGATAACCTTGCCCCATCCTATAAAATATTACCACCTGGGTGATATTGTAGCTATATCTTAGAAAGATCATCCAACCATTATATCAAACCAGTTGCTTCAGGATGTTGGGAACATATTAAGACCAGTGAATCACATGCACATGAGCATGTGCTCATTGCTACACTTTGTTATGAGGTGAGTTCCTTGATTAGAAACAGTGCTGTGTGGAATACCGTAATGGTGAATAAGACATTTTCTAAATCCAAGAATGGCATTTTTGGCAGAAACATTGTGTTCAAGAAAGGCAAATCCATATCCATGGTAAGTGCCTATTTCATTATGAACAAAACACTGACCCTTCCTTGATGGGCTTGCAGTCCAAGGAATCACTTGTCATCAGGTAGCTAACTGATAACCAAAGGAAATGTTGCCATACCAAGGACTCAGCATTGATCTCTGCTCCTGACAGTTTTGATTATTAGAATTGGCCACTGATGAGTGGAAGTCCATATTGCTGAGTCTATGCATAACCTTCCTCTTTGCCATCATGGGCACTTTGTTCATGAGCTCATTGGGTGATGGTAGGGGTAACTGGGGTAAAAGTCTGAATGGTATTCATAGAATAGACCATCCTAACCACTTTATTATTCAAGTTCTCTGCTGAAGTCACTCTATGGTGAGCATTAACATGGTACACAAATATCTTTACATTCTTTTTTTATTCATAGAGCCCTATCCATATACTTATTTTTCAAATTTCCTTGCCTCCAATTTTCTAACCATGTTACTTCCAAGCAAAGTGAACAATTTTTTTTGTGTGTGTGTGGGGAGGGTTCTGGGGATTGAACCCAGGGGTACTCTATTCTCTGAACTATACCCCAGCCCTTTTATTTATTTACATATTTATTTAGAAGCAGGATCTTGCTGGTTTGCTTAGAGTCTTGCTATGTTGCTGAGACTGTCCTCGAATGAACATGTAGTCCCCCTGCCTCAGACTCCCACATACTGGGATTACAGGTGTGCCCCACCACACCTGGCTCACAGCAAGCAATTTAAGGCACTTCTCTAAATTGGGCCCACTGGAAGGATATCCTTTCACCATTATCTTTCATGGATGCTCCAGTGATGAGATGTAATGCTGTCTATTCACTTTTGGGTGATGTCTATATATCATGCAGAATCATCTAAAAATCAGGCCCAAATGTTTTCTTCTGTCATCTTATCATAGGGAATTCTCTATGAGGCCAGGTATAGACTGGGAAAGAGACAGCAGTATAACAGGACTGGGGACCATTGGCATTTGTACCAGTTCCTCATGTTATTTACTTGTGTCTCAGAAAAATGTTGGTCCTGGTCTCTTACATATCACTTTTGTTTGATTATGGAGTATTGCTGTGCATGCCCAACTTTATGATCTAGTGGGCCAGATAGCACCAAATCAAGGTTATGATGATGGGCATCTTAGGTTCTCAGGTAACTTGGTAACATTCAGTGTCTACTAAGGCTGGTAGTATGCCAAGATGGGGGCTGGGAGGCTTCTGAGAGGATTATTGCTATGACACAAGTGAGGCATGGATGGCCTGGACCAGAGTTCTCTATTTCACAGTAGAGTGAATTTATTCAACTACTCTTCACAGCAAATTACCCCAGTTCAAAGTCATCACATCATCCACAATTGGTCCTTCCATTGAACTTTAAGTTCACCATTGACTGCTGCCTAAGAAGGGGTGCTTCAAAGAAGTGCCTTTCAAATTTCTTTCATTTGAATATCCCTACTGAAAGAAGAGGGGACTGAGGCTAAGTTTTCAGTGCAATTGTGAAATGTTTTTAATGTCTCCTACTTTAATTTTAAATGTAATGGAAATTTTGTATCATTATTTATTTATTTTATACCCTTATTTCAACATACCAAGGAGGGTTTTCAGCAGATACTCAAGGGATATTGATTTTCCCAATTATCCTATAAACATAAAAAATGTAATATGAATATATTATATTAGATACACAGAAAAATATACCCAAACTCTATTTCTTAGCTTCCCATAGAAATAT